>NW_020769384.1:0-16992 GCF_900518735.1 Pseudonaja textilis
ATCGCTGTTGCTTCTGCTGTTGGAATTGGGTGTAATCTACTACAGATCGTTATACGTCCTGCTAGAAAAATGCAAGCAGTCTAGGGAAAAAGGGTTTCTAGCTAAGCTTTTCCTGTGCCAGCTTCTACTTGCAAAGCTTTAGAGCATTGAAATGTGATTCTGCCCCCCCCCCCACACACACACTTTGTGTGTTTGTGAAGGAAGCATACCTAATACACCTCCAGTGAAAAGATTGATCAGAGAGTAGGCGATGGAAGGAACTTGGCCTGAGATCACAGAGAACTAGTGCCAGTCAGGGAAGGCAAATCAGTACTGGAGTCTAAGCCGTTTCTTATGAAGTGGAACTGTGAGGTTTCTCAGAGGCTGTGCCAACAGAAATAATAAACTTCTGTCTTTTCTTCTTTTAAGCGTTGTTAAAGGCCGGATCCCACAAATTGGTGAGAAAGTGCTGGTGAAAGCTGTTTACAACCCCAGCCAATCGGTGCCCTGGAATGCCTTGAAGGTCCAGACCTTGTCCAATCAGGTAGCAGCCAGTTTTGCTCTTCAGGTGGATGAAGCGATTCCTTCTTGGTATTTGGGCTTTGGTTTCTGTCATGGTGCTAATCTTATGACCCGGGGCGTCAACACTTTTGTTTAGCGCTTTGCTGTGACTTGTGGCAAAGCAGTGGAAGGTATCCTAGTTAATGTGGCAAAGAAACCAGATGGCAGGGAATGTTATTGTGGGTAAGACAAGAGTAATTTAATAAGCCATCTGTCAGCTGCCACCTTTTGTGTGCTTGTGACAGAGTGCCATGAACTGGGAAGGAGGAATGAAGGGGAGGGAATGCTTGGGAAAATGAAAGTAAGGGCTCTGCTTTCTTGAGACGCTGCCTCAAGGTCACCCAGCTCGAAGGAGGAGGGGCATTCCAAGGTGCCCTTGGACCATCTGTTATGAAAACATCAGGGTTACACCAGGGTGGGCCAGGAGAGACAGTTGAGGGAGGGAAAAGAAGTTAGGGAGTTTGGCGCATGATTCCCAGTTCTGGCTATACACTATTGCAACACACTTGGTCTCTAATAAACTCTACCTTTTTCAACAAATGGAGCCAAGGATTGTTTCTATTTACGGCATTAAACTCAAGGCCTGGGAGCCAGATCGAGCCCATGGGGTGCTTCGATCTGGCCAGCGGAAACAGAGAAGTTTCCGGCCCAGGGGGCCTCTGCCAGCAAAAACGGAGCTTGGGAGGGCCGCATGCGAGACCCTCCCGAGCTCCGTTTTTGCTAGCAGAGGGTTGCAGGAGGCCATCACAGGCGAAAACGGAACATGGGAGCCCATTTTTGCTGGCAGAGTGCTCAGGCCACCACGGGCACCCCTGACACATGTGACATTGAGTGCTCAGGCCACCACGGGCACCCACCCTGGCCATGCCCACCCTGGCCCCCTGAGGTCAAACACAACCCCGATGTGGCCCTCAATGAAATCAAGTTTGACAGCCCTGATTTAGAGGGCTAAGTTGGGGTAGGTCCAAAACCATCTTTTCATTCATGAAACGTTTGTTCATTCACGGTTTGGAAGTTTTTCAGTAAGCAAAGTTACTTTTGTTACGAATTCTTCATTTATATATATATGTTTTCTTAAGTTTTCGCGGGTACTTACATGTATGGCATTCAGCTTTGTTCGGGTATTTTCCCACGTCATTGTAGTTGTGCTTTTAAAGTTGTAGCAATATTTTGGCAGAATCTCATCTGCCATCATCAGGCAAATATATATATATATTTCTCTCTCCCCCCCAGCCTCTTCTGAAGCCCCCCACTCCTCTGCTCCATGTAGCTTCTTTGGGACAGAAGCAAGGCATTCTGGGGGCTCAGCCCCAGCTGCTCTTCCAGCCACACCGGATCCCACCTCTCTTTCCCCAGAAACGTAAGTGTGACTGCATGTTGTGCTAGCGACACAGCATCGTAGGGTGAAGAAATCCGATCGGAGGTGGAGTGTTAAATGTTCAAATCTTGAGCCCGAGAGGCATTTTCCTGTGAGGAAGCTAGAGGGACAAACTCTTTCGGAAACCAGATGGAAAATGTGAAGCCATGGCTTATTTTCTAAGTAGTTTTTCCCTATTCATTCTGATTTATGGAAGGGAATAATGTAACAAACAGCTTTTCTAGACCATGAGAGAAGTCTGTAATCCTGGTAAATTATCTAGATGGGGCTGTGGTGTTATTTGTGGGGGCCATGGTTGCCAAAAAAAAGAAATTGAAGGGCATTTGGGGACACCTGTGATTTTTGTCGTCCTGGTTTATCCCCACGAGGTGGATGAAGTTGCACGCATCCAGGTGCGTGTAACCTGGAACCAGCGATGGCTGATCTGGCGTGTAAGGCCTAGAAGCAAATCGGTTCTCCTTGGAGGAGGAGAAAATAAGGCTGAGTGTGTTTCTTCTCCAGCAATGAGCCTCTTCCAGACGTCTCCATCGCTCCATTTGGGCCACCTTGGGAGATACGCCGGTCGAGGTCCTAAAGGCAGGCAGGAGTCAGGCAGATGGTAAGCATCATCACAGCGGGTCATTTGGTGTTGGCACAGCATCCTGCCTGTCGCACCACATCGTGTGAGTTCCCACTTTCCCAAGGAGCCTTTCTTGCCCCCTTTTTCCCCTGGAGGGTGTTTTGCCTTTCAGCTGGTCTCTCAGTCCGTGGGGTGCAGCTTCCTGTACTTACCTGTCTCTTTGCCTCCGGGCAGAAAAGCTCTTGATGCAAATCTAGCAACCTTCCCTATTTCCTGGGGAGAAGATTTCTCCTTCTAGAGGCAGGGTGGTCCGCTTTTCTTAGCAGCGATCCAGGATCCCTTGTCATGTTGCTGCCTGACACATTTCAATGGAAGCTTAAGGGATCCAGCCTAGGATCTTTTCTATGCAGAGCATATTCTTTCCCACTGAGCTCAGGTCCCTTGTTTCACGGGGTCCCAGCTTTTCCTCCCTGGCGTTCCTTTGCTCCTTTCCACCCACTTTCTATTTTAGAGAAGGCGCAGAATGGTCCTTAAGGGGTTTCTCCATGCTTTTCCCTGCTTCACATGGGTTTCTGTACATTTCCTGTTGTCCCCATAGGGCAACAGTTGGTACACAGAGCCCCAGGTAGTATAGATGAGTGGGTCCCACGAAGGAGGTGGGTAGGGAGACCAAAGACCAAGGAGAGCCTGTTAAAACTCCCATCACTACCCTGTGGGGTTTACAGATGGCCGTAAATGCTTCCCAAGGTAGATTTCATGGAATGGTCCAGCAGGGTTGGGCTTTGGTACCCATAATATTTAAAACTGCCATGGCAACTGACCAAAACCTCCCTTTGGTTCAACGCTGAATAGAAGACTCCTGCGATAGGAAACCAGTCTCAGAAAAGTCATTCACGGAGAGCTCCCCCCAAAAGCATAAATTCTGACCAAAAATGACCACTTTTGTGTGGGTGCAGTCATTACATGTCCTGTATGATTGCTTGCTTTCCTCAGAGAAGACAGTTTACTTTCCATGTAACAAACTGGTTGGCGATCCACGTTCTCTCTCTCTCTCCCCCCCCACCTTCCAAGTTGTACCGGAGGTTGTATTTGCCGAGAACCAAACAGGATTTCAGTGCAGCATGTAACTGTGGCTGAGGTGAAACAAATTGTTCTCCATTTTAGGGATGACTTTGACTCCAAGAAGAGGAAGCAGAAGGGTAATGAGCCCTGGGTGGCAAAGAAGCCGCGGCACGAGCCACCCCAATACCGAGTCCAGTTGGCCTGCTATACTGTGAATAGGTAAGAGCAAACGGGAGCCTTGTGATTGGCCCCAAATGCAGGGGAGAAAGAAATGGTTGCTGTGCATGAGTTATATGAGGTCAAGTGAGAGACCTCCTGGGGGTGGTATTCTACTGGTTCGGCCCAGTTCGTCTGAACCAGTTGCTCCCAGGATCATCTGTGAGCGAACTGGATTCGCTCCGACGATCAGCTGCTGGGCCTTTCTGCCCGCCTAGGCTCTATACCAGAGGTCTCCAAACTTGGCAACTTTAAGACTTGCGGACTTCAACTATGCTATGCTGGCTGGAGAATTCTGGGAGTTGAAGTCCACAAGTCTTAAAGTTGCCAAGTTTGGAGACCTCTGCTCTATACTGACGGTTATTTCCTGGTTTCGAAGCTCAGCTGCTTCGCGCGCCACAGAGAATTGTCACGCCACAGCTGTTGAACACACAGGGAGAGTGAAGAATTGCAGAAGAAGGTCAATAGCAAACCCTCTGCGCGCACGCAAAGTGCGCGTTTGGTGCATGTACGTGCAGGCCCACCAAGCCACACCCACACAACCAGTGGTAAAAAAAAGTTGAATCCCACCACTGGTCTGCCCCACACACACACTCCCCCAATATCTCCATTACTGGACAGGAGTTGCTGGCCTGCAACTCCCAGAGTCTTCAGGATCAAAGCCTTTGAGGAGCGAAGTTGAGGAGACTTCAGTATTGGTCAAGATAAGAGCAGTGCACGATTTCACTATCAGGCCCCGAGGACGCATTAGTAATAGAGCATAGGTTTGGCCTCTTGTAAAAGAGAAAAAGGGTGGTGGTGTTGTGGAGACGCTTGGTGAATGCCTGGCCCCTGTTTGGTTTAGATATGGGAAACAAACACATCCAGCCTTGTCAACGTTGACTGAAGTGTGTTGATTTGAATGCTCCAATGAATGTGTCATGCTTGTTGGAGTCTGATTCTGAGGGGGAGATTGAGCAGATGACAGGGAGTGGGAGTGTGGCTCTGGTGATTCGGGAGGGCACAGTCCAGTTGGGCATTCAGAGGAAGACCCAGGACTATCCCCTTTTCATCCTAGGGCATGCAGGGGAGAACGGAGAAGGGAGCAACCTGGCTTATGGGAGAGAAAAAGGCCCTGATCCCTTTCATTAGTTGCAGCTGGGAGAAGAGGATATAAGTGGGGTGTTTGCAAACAGCTCCTTGCTAGAATGGGTTTTGGCATCCTCCCAACTGGGTGCTGAGTTATCCTTTAAAAGTCTGCAATTTACCATCCTGGCCTGCCGTGTTAATTACTTCAGTGTGGTTTCTATTGGTTTTTTTTATTTCTAATTATCTTTACTTTGGGTTTGGACTGCATTTCTGCCCTTCATAGACTGTTTTTGGAAAAGTTTGATTTCCAGCCGAGGATAATTGGACATTGGGGCCCAAGTCGCAGGCATTAAAGGGAATTTATTCCTCTTTTGTGACTTTGTTATTTTTGTGTCACGCCCCTTTGGGTCATCACAGAATGTTTGCAAACTCAACCCTCCACCTGCTCTGAGTAAGACAAACCGCGGGAGTCTTGATGTCCTATAAAAGGGGGGTCCTTTGTTTTGGTCTCTGTGTCTTGGCAGCCCCTTCTGTGATGCCATGGAAATCTTGAGGCGCTACTGCAACATCCAGTTGCCCAAGGAATTCTATGATGTCCGCCTCTGCTGGTTGGACACCTTCCCTCTTAACCAGCCGTTGACCCTGAAGCACCCTAGTCGTATCCAAGTGGCCAGTCCTGCTGAAGAATTGTCTCCGACTGAAGAGGATACCAAGCCGGAGGCTCAGCCGGAGGACGCCAATCCCGCATTCAGTGCCAAGGTGAACACTTGGGACCCCGTTCTCTTCAACAGCAGGAGCCTCATAGCTGACCAAGAGAAAGTGCAAATAGTTTTAATGAGCTAAGCTGAGCGAAACTGAATCCTGCGGGGCTGTTTGGGCAGAAATGAGAAGCACATTTCAATTAATGCTTCGTACCTTCTCAACAAATGCTGCTGCATAAATTTATCTTGTGGTTGAATGTTGGGTGATCAAGGCCCCCGTGCTGTAGTGTTTCTTCTTTTGTGTTTTCTTGGTTTAAATCCATTTAAACGCCTTTCTCTTTAGTCTTTAGTTTAAAATATTCTAAGTACACTAGTTAGGAAATAAATGGGTAGGTGCTTTATATGTTGCTTGCAAACTATTCCGCCAGATTCCTTTTTGGGAGCACGGATAAAATTACTATGCCTGCGTGGAAACCTCCTGCATTAGTAAAATCTTGTTTATTTTATAAAGGTGATTATAAGGCAATGTTTTTCTTTTTTGTTTATTTTTCACACTTCTTAACTGCCTATCTCCCTTACTCCCTTTTATCGCAGCTTTCAGATAACAAGTGTTAAAATAAACACAGATTGAAAAGCAGGCCTGTTTTTTTTAAAAAAAAACAATCTCAAAATCAGAGAACAGAATAATTCAAGGAAAAGGTTTGCATGAAACAGTTTCAGTACCTCTTTAAACCAGAGTAAGAATGTGGACATTCTAACTCGGTTAGGCAGATAATTCTCCATTGGTTCCTACTTTACCAATAATCTTTTGCTGATGAAATAAAAAACATGACTTTTTTTCAAATGCCATAATTAAATCCACCATCGTCCTCTCTAACTTGTGAAGCCTCTCTGAGATTTTCACGCATTGATGTCTTCTTTTGTTTGAAGTTTTGGTAGTGGATTTTTTGGGGGGGATTTTCTGCTGCTGCACTCACGCTGCTCTCCGATGTAGGTTCTGCTGCTCTCTTCTCCTGGCATTGAGGAATTCTACCGCAATTGTCTGCTCTATATTGAGGAGCCCAGCGACCAGAGGGAAATCCCTGAACATCCCACAAAGCAAATTAAGGTAAGCAACATTGGCTGGAAGTAATGTAAATGGGTTGCATTTGTATCCAAATGCAGGTGTTGCCTGCAAATTTTGATCATTATATTGATAGAATGGGGTGTTTAATAAGTAAGGAGCAGTCATAGGGGCTAGAGTTGTTCGGGAGTTCAGTTTCATTTTCATTCTGTAGGCTTCACCTTGTCTTTTATTTTGGGCAGCTAAGAAGTCTTAGCTAATAGGTTGAAAGTTTTTGCTCACCAAAGAAGGAAGTAACTGTCCATAATTCAACAGTTCTTAGTTCATCTGGCAAGGGTTTGTTCACTGTACATTTTCTAAAAATCAATTAGCCTTACGGCTCTCAACCACGGGGCCCTCCCATTTTTACACTGTGATCCTAGGATATCATATAAAGATACCCTTCAGTCTAAAAAAAGAGTGCAGCCCCCTTCTGAAACTTCTCTTGGCTTCACCATCAACCAGGGATGTAGAATCAGACATCCTTGCTGCCTCTTGGGCTGTCTTCCACATAGAATTGTTTTCGTCAGCCAGTCTTTTTCCATAGACCCACATTTTGCATTGGGGCAGGTGGATATCTAGACCATCCTTGTGAAAAGCAGTGTCTGAAGGCTCTGGTGAACTGGTGCAATAAAAGTAACCTGGTTCTAAATGTTAATAAAACGAAGGAGATCATCGTGGATTTTTAGAGAGTTGGCATGGTCATACTCCACTCAGTATCAAGGATGCAGCTGCAGAAGTGGTCAACAGTATTAAGTATCTGGGGGTGCAGATAACTAACAATCTGAACTGGTCTCCACACGCGTCATCCTTAGTGAAGTGTGCAAACACAGCACCTGCGTGTCGAACGAGGAGAGCATATCTTTCTCCTTCTGGCCACTTATTGCAGAGGCACAACCGGGAACATTTTAACAAACTGCATCCCTGTTTGGCTTGGTGGTAGCAGATAGAAAGTCCCTACAGAGAGTGGTGAGGACAGCCGAGAAGATTATAGGAAGCTCGCTTCCTGTTATTCAGGATGCTCCTTATAAGCGCTATGTGCTTAGAGCTCGAAGCATTGTGAGACACCCCACACACCCACTTCACAGTCTGTTTCTGTTGCTCCCCTCTGGGAGGAGGTTTCCAAGTATTTCTAGCAGGACAACCAGATTCTGTAACAGCTCTGTTCCCTGTGCCATCTGTCTGGTACTTGCGAGATTCGTTTTTCTCGCCATGTACATACATGGAGACACCTGAACTAGACTGTGTTGTTTCTCTGTGTCATATATGTGGGTATATTGTTTCTCTGTGTCATATATGTGGGTATATGCATAATTTTATATGTATTTAGTTTGTCATGTTTATGTAATGTATATTGGAGGTGGAGACCTTCGAGAGCTGTATGCAACGAGAATTCATTTTCTCTTATTTTATTTTTATTTTTTTAAGTTTTTAAAAATGCTTCATTTAGCACAAAAGATTAAAATATACAAATATACAAGAATAAAAAAAGTAGTAATCATACAAATAGACATCAGCACAAATCGTATTTCTCTCTAATACATTTGATAGTGATTTAGGTAACTCATGACATATATTGGATGGCAAATGTTCCTTATCCCTAGTAAACTCAATACTATCTATATTATATATTATTTTATAGTCTCTTATTATTGGATTATAACTTGTCATTTTGTAAATAAATCCTTTATATAACTTATTCAATAAGAAAGAGAAATAAAACTTAATATTTTATTAATTCCTGTCATTAGACATATATGTAGTAATATGTTTCCTGAGTTCATTTTATACATTTTTTTTCTTACGGTCTATCCAGTTGTAGCATTTATCCCAAATCGAATAATATTCAGAATCATATTTCCCTTTTAGTTTTAGTGGAAGCCTTTCCATTTCAGCACATTCGTAAATTTTCTGAACAATAATGTGTATTGTTGGTAAGTTGGGCATTTTCCAAAATTGTGCCAGTGAGATTCGTGCCGCTGTTAGTATATGAATAATCAAGTACTTTATTTTTGAGAGGGTACTCACCTTCGATTATACCCAGAAGGCACAATTCAACATGTATGCCAATTAGCGTACATCCAAAGGGAGAATAAAGCGATCCTAATCTAACCTTAAAAAAGAAAAAAGATCTTCTAGTCCCCTCCATGTCTCCTCTGTCCTTCTCGGGGTTTGATCGACAAAGAGCAGTTCTGTCTGCAAAGCTTCCCTGGGAGCTTCCTCCACCCCCCCCACCCCCCCAAAATAAAATCTAAAGCAGGGGACCATTTGGTGTTTTGCCTGATCAGCTTCTCTTTCCTCAGTTCCTGCTGGGGAAGAAGGCAGAGGAGCTGCTTCTTGTGGGAGGAGAGTGGTCCCCTTCCCTGGATGGTGCCGACCCAGCTACGAACCCCACCGTCCTGATCCTCACAGCCATTCGTTGCGTCAAGGCCCAGATCGGCTTGGATTTGAGCCCCTGCATGAAGTGGTGAGTCTTGTGCCATTGAGCTGTGCCTTCCACCCCCCGTCCTTTTTGCTGTGGTTGTTGAGTCCGGGGATTTGTTGTGAACGGACAATGCAGGAAGCAAATTAGGGGCATCGTCATCCACTATTCCTTGCGCCTGGGAGTGACCTGCAGCTCACATTCCCTTCCGCCTTTTAACCCCTTTTGGTAGTCAGGAAAGATGCTGCCAGACTCCTGAAGTGATGGAGCGAGAGGCGGAATCTCTGCCCGTAAGGCTGTCCTGGCTCATTCAAGCAACTCTAAGCAAGAAGGTCCCACAGGTGTTTTTTTTTTTTTTCAAGAGGCCAATGGACTTTTCTGGTTTTTCTTTTGAAGACGTAACGCTCCTCATCCAAGAAGCGTCTTCAGCTCGGTTACCTCCATTGTGAAATTAATCTACCTTATTCTTTCATTGAGGGATGCACGCGGTGGCTCAGGGGCTAAGCGTGTTGGTCAGAAAGATTGGCAGTTCGGTGGTTTGAATCCCTAGCGCCGGGTCACGGAGGGAGCTCCCGTCAACTTGTCCCAGCTTCTGCCAACCTAGCAGTTCGAAAGCATGTAAAAAAACGTGCAAGTAGAAAAATAGGGACCCCTTGGGTGGGAAGGTAACAGCGTTCTGTGCGCCTTCGAAGGCGTTTAGTCCTGCTGGCCACATGACCACAGAGACGTCTTCGGACAGCGCTGGCTCTTCGGCTTTCTAACGGAGGTGAGCACAGCCCCTCCCCCCGAGCCGAAAATGACTAGCACGTATGTGCGAGGGGAACCTTTACCTTTACCTATTCTTTTATTGAGAAGTTGGAGCTGTGCTTTCTGCAATATGTTTTCTGCCCTGAGTCCCTTTCCTGACGAACCCAGGCGCAGGCTGTGGGGTGGGGTGAGTCTATGTTGCCTGCATCTCAAACTGAAGTGCAAATGGTTCCTGTAGTCCGTAATTTTTCTGGAAATCCATTCCTACTCCGGCGGCATTTGAACGGTGAGTTCATCCCAAAGTGCAGAGCTAAAAATCAGTAGAGATTCTCCGTTTTCCAGGTCATGTCAGTCGCAAAGGTGCTCCTTCAAGAGGCAACTGGACTTCCTTCGTTTTGTCTTTGAAGACGTTTCGCTTCTCATCCAAGAGGCTTCTTCAGCTCTGACTGGAGGGTGGAGAATGGAAGGACTGATACCCCTTGCAGACAGCTGGTCATTCGCATTCTGCAATATCAATCCTTCCATTCTCCTCCGCCCAGTCAGAGTTGAAGAAGCTTCTTGGACGAGAAGCGAAACGTCTTCAAAGAAAAACAAAGCCCAGCTGCCTCTTGAAGAAGCACCTTTGGGACCACCCTGATTAGAAGGACTAAGAATCTCCGTTAGACACATAAGCAAGAATGTTGCATGGCACCCAGGTGTCAGGCCGTTACTGTATCATCACTTCCCATAATTTTTGAGGGACTCTGGTCCATGGACGCTGATGTGGCAGTACGTTTATCGGTCTTGAAAATGTTTTCCTTTATTTTGACTCCAAGGGGTGCATTAGAGTCCTTTGCCTTGTTCCATAGCCTCAAAAGGTAAGGAATAAATAGCCAGCTGGGCCACTAGATGGTGCATTTTGTAACAAATTGTGTTATTGCATGACACTCTACAAGAAAGATGCGGGGAGGGATTTTTTGAACTTTTCTGCCAAAGTCTTGCAGCCTTAGTTGGATCTGCATGACTGGATATCCAAAAAAACAACACAAAAGGAAGACTTTTAAGGCACTTAATTTGTAGAAAGAGAAGACTGGGTTTGCTTAAGAACAGGACTCCCCAAACTTGGCAGCTTTAAGACTTGTGGACTTCAACTCCCAGATTTCCCCAGCCAGCTGGCTGGGGAATTCTGGGAGTTGAAGTCCACAAGTCTTAAAGTTGTCTAATTTGTAGACCTCTGCTTTAGAGGATAATTTGTACCTCTGACATTAGAGGTTAATGTATATTTAGATTGCCTGAAAACAAATTGTATAAATTAAATAACATTTTTATTAGAAAATAAGATCAGCAGGAATCAGTAGATGGGAGTAGAGAGATACGGGGCTTAGGAGACAGACTTGTGCAAGCTGTAGAGCAGACTTACAGAAATCTTTTTTTTTTAAGAAAATTTTCTTTCTAATTATAATATTTAATTGATGTAAGGGAATGTAGGAAAAATAGGAGTAATGCTATCCGTAGTGTTTACCTTGTGTTATTTTAATTGCACTTCAACTGAAATAAATCCAAACCTGCTTTCCACCCTGCCCTGACTGCTTCTTAGAGCGTAGCATGTTGCCCAAAGGAAGAAGAAAAAAAAGGACCTTTGATTTGTACAAAATTGAGGGCCCTAAACAGATGCTTTGTTCTTTAATCGTAAGATTGTCTTTGCCTTTCTGTGAGCCAAGGGCACACTTTATTTTTCCAGCCTGCCGTTTATTTATTTGTTTATCTATTTGTTGGCTTGTTTCACTTCCTCTTAATGTCTACCATTACCATTGCCAAGAGAAGGATATGGGTACCAGTATGAGTTGAGCTTTCTGACGGTGCCCAGGCAGGAGGATTTTGGTTGGTTTTGTGTCCCTGTGGGCTTTTCAGAGACGCCACCTTATCCTTCCCCGTCAGTCAAGCACCCTGGGCTTCTGGTTTTCTGGAGGTCTTGCACATGCTTTTGTGCATGAGCTCTTAGGAGCCAGAGAAGGCTTCACATGCTCTAACCTCCACCCAATCAGCAGTGAGGAAAAAGGCTGGAACTTGGAGTGCTTTGGTTTAGTTGGAAGGAGTATGGTTATATATAGCTTCCTTGTGCTAGATAACCATGGCAACCAAATTTATTTTGTGTAAATCAGGCTGCGCATGTGACTTGTTGGGGAAGCATCAGACTTGGGAAGAAAGGAATTGGGGGGCCCGTGAAGCATTGCCACGTGTGGCATTTCTCAGAAATCCATGCTCTCCGTTGTGTAGTAAGAGTCTGTTGCCTGAGGTTAATTCTGTCTGGGCAGAAGTCCAGCCATAAGGAAGGCATAACTAACCTCCCCTGCCCCAATACTTGAGTCTCATTGAGGCAGATGTACAGCAGAGTATTGTTCCATGTTTACCTAAAGCAGGTGTGTCAACCCGTGGCCCACGAGCCACATGTGGCCCTGGGCAGTTGGTAATGTGGCCCCACAAGATTGTATGAAAAATAAAAACAAAAGTAAGTTTGTTACTTAGGTACACTAAAGACTAAAACAAATGAAGGATGGTTCTGGGAACCATTTTTATGGTCGAGTGAAAAGAAGGAACAGAGGTGAGATGATAGTGCTCCAATCCTTGAGGGGCTGTCACAGAGAGGGAGGGGGTCAAGTTATTTTCCAAAGGCCAGACAAGGAATCATGGATGGAAACTGAACAAGGAGAGATTCAACCTGGAAATAAGGAGGAATTTTCTGACATACCAATCAACCCATGGAACGGAAGTTGCCTTCAGAAGTTGTGGGAGCTTCATCACCGGAAGCTTTTAAGAGACTGGGCCGCCATCTGTCAGAAATTGTGTAGGATTTGTTGCTTGGGCAGGGGATTTGGGCTAGATGACCTATATAAGGTCCCTTCTATTCTATTCTAATTCTAATTCTAATTCTATTTCTATTTCTATTTCTATTTCTATTTCTATTTCTATTCCTATTCTATTCTATTCTATTCTATTCTATTCTATTCTATTCTATTCTATTCTATTCTATTCTATCCTTGTTCCTGTTCCTACTCTACAATACTCTACTCTACTCTACTCTACTCTACTCTACTCTACTCTACCCTACCCTACCCTACCCTACCCTACCCTACTCTACTCTACTCTACTCTACCCTACCCTACCCTACCCTACCCTACCCTACCCTATCCTACTCTACTCTACTCTACTCTACTCTACCCTACCCTACCCTACCCTACCCTACTCTACTCTACTCTACCCTATCCTACCCTACCCTACCCTACCCTATTCTAATCATCAAATATTTTTAGCTCCTGCCAGGAAAGTCAGGGAGGATATGATAATAAATGCCTTCCAGTACTTGAGAGGCTGTCACAGAGAAGAGGGGATTGACTTATTCTTCAGGGCACCAGAGGGCAGGACAAGAAGTGATGGGTGGAAACTTGTTAAAAAGAGATGCAATGTAGAAGTAAGGAGAACGTTTCTAATAGAATAATGAATCAATGGAATAATTTGCCTCCCAGGACTGGGTGCTCCCATCATGGGAGGTTTTCCAAAATAGACAGCTCTTTGACCGGGCTGCTATAAATCTCTTGCCTTGGGTACTGGGTTGGACTATGTGACCTCCAAGGTCCCTTCCAGCCATACAGTGCTATTCAACCCCTTACAGGCCCTTTTGAGCACACAGCTCTGCATCCAGGCTGCCGTTGATCTCTGGCTGAACTCCCCCATGGGTGGGACTGACCCCTTTTGGGAAATGTTCATATTTTTTTTTTTTGCTTTTATCTGAATTCTCTGCCCTTGATGTTCCTTAGGTACCGGTTGGCGGAGTTCAGGTACCTGCGTGAGGGAAACCCGTCTTACCAGGAGCAGACGGTGGTTTTCCTGCCAGATATTTGGAGCCTGATGCCATCCCTTGAAGAGTGGGAGACCTCGTGCAAACAGAAAGCCGAAAAAGCGGCAGCACCTTTGGAAGGAAAAAGCGAGGCGGTGAGAGTGGATTCGACCTGGGTCTGACCTGGTTTCATTTGAGCAGGAAGGAATGGGGGGGGGGGTCACTCTCAGATGATGGGTGGAAGGGAAGAGAGAGCCTTGGTGCCTAACCCATTTCTTCCCATTTATACATGGACTTGTTGTGTTTTATATCCGGCTTCCTTGAGATTTCCACAGATGGCATGTTTTGTGACCTTAGCTTTATTATGACCTCGGTTAGTTTAAATCAGGGCTCCCCAAACTTGGCAACTTTAAGGCTTGTGGACTTCAACTCCCAGAATTCTCCAGCCAGCATAGCAACAGCTGACTGGAGAATTCTGGACGTTGAAGTCCACAAGTCTTAAAGTTGCCAAGTTTGGGGACCCCTGGTTTAAATGGACAGCTGTGATTTGATTGTTGGCCTTGCCTTTAGATTGAAATCAGACATTCTTGGCTCTTGAGAGCATATTTCTGTTTAACGGGGTCAGGGGTTTCCCAACATCTGGCCACTTTTAGACCTGTAGATTGTAGCTGGCTGGGGAATTCTGGGAGTGGAAGTCCCACAAGTCTTAAAGTTGCCAAGTTTGGAGAGCCCTGAAATAGATTCAAGACATACAGCGTTTTTCTTGCTGAGGGTCACCCAGTTGGCTTTTGAGCAGAACACCAGTAGTAACCTCCTAAAAGTTGGCCAGATCAGGGCCAAGAAGTCAATGAGATCCAAACGAAAAACTATAAATTTGATTTAATTTGTTCTCCTCTTCAAAACTTGTAATAGTTTTCTGGCTGAGTTACAGTATGGTGGCCACTTTTGGAAGGATTTTGGCTGGAGCCCTTGGATCTTCAACCTTCATATCACTGATGCTTTGCCTTCTAACAATGACGCTTCCAAACAGGTGGAAGAAACTGAACAGACCTCAGAACCAGCTGCGGACCAAGAAATGGAGGCCAGTGAGCAGGAAATGGACTCAGCTGTACCAGTCCCCGAGCTAGCTCTGGAGACGTCGACTTCTGAACCAGAGATCCCAGCTCCTCCACTGGAACCCGCCATAGTTGTTTACCCTCAGCTGGCACTGCAAAATGGGCAGCCCAGTTGCACCAACATCTCTCTTTACACTTTGCTTGAGTACAGAAGGCAGCGGGAGAAGCTCTCCTTTGAGGTAGGTTTTGTGGAAGTTCTCGGGGGTGTGTGTGTAGCTGGCCCCCTCATCTGGCTTGGCTCTGCCTGCTTAGATGCCCCCATCTGGTTAGAAGGTTAGGTTCTGGGGGTGCACGATGGTGTGAATTCCCCTGCATTTATGATTAAGATAGAAGAGAATATTTATAGCTCAGAGTTGAACTGTGGGCCCTCTGAGCTTTGTTTCCTTGCAGATGTTTCATTACCAAACTGAAATACCTAATTTGGTAATGAAACATCTGCAAGAAAACTACCAAGCACAGAGAGCACAAAGGACCTCGCATTTATGACAAAGCCTACTATTGGCTACTGCTACTAAGAAGCCGTTTGCATTTAGGTTTTCCCTCTCTTCCAGCCATAAGGTTGAATCAAGAGAGCTTGGAAGAGGTAGCGCCGTGTGAATCACCAGCAGAATAGGAGGAATACAAACAAGGGGTGGGGACCTTTGAAGACAGAGTAGAGTTGGAAAGTGGATTTTGTAGGGTCTGAGTATCAAGATGTTCATGATTTTTTAAAAATGCAGACATAAAATAAACTGAAATAAATCCTGTAGTAGAAGAAGTGGAAAATGCAATACATGTTAAAGCCAGAGATTACCTAACTATTATGGACTGGTGTACATCACCAACCCTTTCTCCTTAATGTCAGGGTTCCAGGTAACATACCTGTAGCACACAAAACTGAGGCAGGTAGTTTCCTCAAAGAATGAGTTTATTAGCTATGTCATATTGCACAGGCTTGGAAACCCGGCTCTTGAGTTTCCCTGGGGTTTTCACCTAATTAAAAATTTGTCACTTTCCCAAAACAACCAGTCACATGGTCCAGTCAGGATATTGTCCAGGTGCTAGGTGACTCCAGTCTGCTCCTCCCGAGCCCCACCCACAGGAACACCCTTGATTCTCGAGGGAAAGTATTTTGTTTTGACTACAATACCCCAACTATCTCTATTCCCCTTCCTGTCCCTCTTCTCCAGTGTCTCAGCTGTCAGGAGTCCAATAAATCCATCCTCATCCAAATCAAAATTCTCTAGCTGCATCTCAGAAAAAGTAAATTGTTTTATTAGAAATTGCCATGTTGGCGCGTGGCTGGGTACAGCCGATACTAAATCACATCATACATTTCCCCCTTGACCCTGGTCTTTCCCCCACCCCCTGGATGTGACTTCCCCAATGAGACACATCCGTCTCCCAAGAGTCATCCATCATGCTCTCCAATAACCTTCTTATGCTCTGACAACTTTGGGCTACCGAGGTGATTATCTAGGCATTTCAAGAATGCCTTGTTTACCCCCCTGACTCCCTTTTTCTGGCAGCTAAAAAGACTAAAGGAGTATCTTTTTAGTTGACATCAGTGCTGAAGTCTTCAAATGGCCTCAGTCAGGTCAGCTTCAGGGTTGGACATGTAGCACCGGGGCATATGCCACTGGATTGAGCCTCCCAACTTCCCAGTGCTGTTTCTGCCAATGCCGATGTCCCACCGGCCCACTCAGCACCTTCTCTTCTCGGTCTTCTCAGCCTCTGATGCCAGCATCCTATCGGAGCGTATCCCCTTCCAGCAGATTTCCACCTGTTGAATCCCCAATCTGTTAAAACCAGGCGTGCCCCGCATAGGTGTGTGGACGCTCAGCCTTTCCCTAGTTTAGGCCTCGAGATCTTTCCCAGCTTCTCGCTCCCTGATCTCTCTTGCTCCTTCTTCCCCCCTCCCGAGGTGGCAGTGATGGCAGAGGTTTTCCAGGAGATGCTCCAGCGGGATTTTGGCTACAAGCTTTATAAGGCACTCCTGGCCCTGCCGGAAAAGGAGGAGCCTCCAGAGGCCAAGAATCCCGATTCAGAAAAAGTGCCGAAATCTGAAAAGGAAGCAGAGAACGAACTGAAGGAGGAACCTCAGGAGAAACCCGGAACAGAAGATGCACCAGAGAGTAACCAGAAGGAAGTTCAAGTACGTCTATACAACTCTCCAGGCCTTACAGTACAATTGGGTGCCCCCCCCCCCCATCTTAGGCCAGTTGCTTCCTCTCCTCACCTTGTCTGACATTGCACGGTTTGCATTTTCTTCCGATTGTGAAGGATACC
>NW_020769384.1:21992-48616 GCF_900518735.1 Pseudonaja textilis
TTTACTTCGACTTGAATTTCTGCGGCTACCTGCATAGGAAGGATATGGACAAGATCCTGCTCACCTTGGGACTGCACCTCTGCAAAGAGCAGGTGAGCGTGGAAAGGAGCTGGCCTCTGCCCTCCGGACCCCGTGGGCACGGCGGTTTCTTTGCGGCATTTCCCAGGGCCGCTCCTAAGGGGGGGTCTCATCTGCTGGTAGGTGAAGCGCTTGGTGAACAGGGTGGTGACGCAGTTTGTGTGCCGTTACCGCAGCCTGCGCTACAGCCGGCAGGAAGGGACGGAGGCAGGCCTCGGAGAGGAAGAACTGGCAGGTGAGTTACAGGTATGGGGTGGGAAGGGACTTTATATGGGCCATTCGGGGTGGCTTGCCACGACAGCTTGCTTTCTTTGAGTTAGGCTTGCTCCAGTTGAGCAATGGGTTTTATGGAGCCCTCTGTCTGCCAGGAGGAGGTCTGGATGGGGGGGGCGGCAGGGTGGTGGTGGCGTGTCTTAACATTTGCGTCTCCTCCCAACAAAATACAGGTAGTCCTTGACTTACAACAGTTCATTTAGTGACCAAAGTTACAGCGGCACTGAAAAAAGTGACTAATGATCGTTTTGCTGCCCTTAAATGACCACTGCAGCATAGCCCAAGGGTCAGGTCATCCAAATTCAAACCCTTGGCAACCGACTCATATTTATGACGGTTCCTGGGGTGTGTGTGTGTCATGTGATTTCCCCCTTTGCAACCTTCTTGACGAGCCAAGCCAACGGGGAAGCCAGACTCACTTAACAACAGGGACAAGAAAAGTTGTAACCCAGGGAGGAGAATCCATTGGCCGTTGTCTCGCTTAGCAAGGGAACTTGGGGGGCTCAGTTGTGGTCATAAGTCAAGGACTTACCCTTGTCCCAGGTATGTGAGGATTTCCTTCACGGTAACTCCTCCCACTCAGATGCGGCTCGCTTTGGGAAAGGAGAATTCTCTCTCAGGATGGGTCAGTTGGTGAGGGAGAGAATAACGCTTCAGCCCTGCAGCGGGGAACGGATCCATGTGTATTTTTCCTCCCTTTTGCTCCCCCATTCCCAAAATCAAGGTGTTCTTGATTGTCAAGCGGGATAAATGCGATTTTCTTCTTGCAGGCAACCTCCATTTCTTGCGCCCATCGGTTTCTTGCACCAAATCTACCCGAGAGCCTCAGTCTACCAATTTGATTCCATACAATGGGGCTGTCCTTAATGTGAGCAAGCTCCTGGAAAAGGCAGAGCAGACAGAAAACAGCCGACTCTACCTGGAAAATAAAATCCATACCCTGGAGCTAAAGTTGGGTGAGTGCTTGTGGAGGAGGCTTGATAGACTGAATTCACCTACAACCAGCCACCACGGTTCCTGGCAGTTCACCTTGATTACCACCTGTACTTATGAGGAGCTGCTTCGATCGATCAGCTGTATGTTCTGGGTTAACCAGATTTTAGGCTGCTAATTGGCAGCAAAACCAGATTTTAGGTGGCAGTCGGCAGCAAAAGGATGCACTTGCTGCCATCTAGTGGTCATTAGGAATTTTGCAGTCTAACTCGACGTGTTTCCCCCAAAATATGACCTACCCTGAAAGTAAGTCCTAATTAAGACCCCGCCAACTCCAGGCTGCACGGGTAAAAATTAAGGTAGGGTGAGGATGTGGGGGCCACTACTTACTTTCAGACAGTTGCAACCAGGCCTCACACACCCCGACACCTGCCTTGCCGGGCCATTTTTTCTGCAGCTGGCAAGACTTTCCTGGAGGCCTCTGCAGCCGATAACAGCTCAGGATCGATCCAGACCTCTGTTATTGGAGCTCTCCCTCCAGGAGAGAGCCTTACCGGCCTTTCTTGCTGCAGACGTTCCTGAAGGCCTCTTGACAGTGAAAAAGAGGCTGAGGGCAACATGCACAAATGAGGTGAATCAGTGGATGAAATGTCCCTCCTCGAAAGTAAGACCTGGTGCCTTTTTTGGTGACAAAAAAAATATATAAGACAGGGTCTTATTTTGGGGAAAACACAGCATATACGAAAGCACGATTCAAGCCCAAAATATTGTATTTATTGGGCACACTCTTGATTGCATGCAAGGGGTACCAAACACGCATGTATTATGTATTATAGAATTGAATGGCTTCCTGAGCAAGAACTGAACGTCCATTCTGGGCAGCGGATGTGGAGTGAAAAGAGTGGGACTCTTTTAAGGGGAACTGAGAGGGAATCAACTTCTATCTGCACGAACATCCAGAAAATGGAGATTTATTTATTTAGAAAATTTACGTAGCCGCCTACTTGCTCATAGCGACTCTAGGCAGCTTACAAAGGGATAGATGCATATTGAGAGTGGCAGGCGACAGACAGGCCCATGCATTTAAAATACCCTCCAGAGGTTTGGAAAAGAGCCTCGGTGGCGTGGTGGTGAGGGTGCAGTACTGCAAACTACTTCTGCCGACTGCCAGCTGCCTGCAATTTGGCAGATCGAATCCTACCAGGCTCGAGGTTGACTCAGCCTTCCATCCTTCCAAGGCGGGTAAAACGAGAACCCAAATGGTTAGGGGCAAGAGGCTGACTGTAAACCGCTTAGAGAGGGCTGGAAAGCACTGGAAAAGCAGTATATAAGTGTAAGGGCTATTGCTATTGCTAAAATGTATCTGTAGAATTGTGAAAGTCAAAGGGTTCCTGCCCTGAAATCTGCCCCCCCCCTGCAGATTCCATACTTACAGATTACCGTAATTGCTCTTTGTACATAAATCGGTTTTCCTCCAATGAGAGACTGCCAATTTTGGCTCTCCCTTGTTTTGACTAGTTTGACTTACACTTCTCTCCTCTCTCTTAACATTTTGCTTGGAAAACAATTTCAATCGACTGCATTTTGCAGAAGAGACCCAGCTTCGCTTTTCATCAACGGAGGCTTCCAACAAGGCGTTGACGCTGGAAGTGCAGGAATTACAGAAGCGCCTGACTGAGATGGAAGAGCAGTCGAAAGCATCCGAAAAGCAGAAATCCCAATTTCAAAGGCTGCTACAGGAGAATAAAAAGCGCCTGGTTCCTTTGCAACTGGAAATCCAGAGGATAATTGAGAAGGTAGGCTGACCATTGAACCCAGTGGGGCTTTTATAGTAAATCTAGAGTGTTGATCTTCAAACAGTTATGGTTTGATGGATCTAGAACTGAACCTCTGCTCAGAGACTCCTAGGCTGTGTGGGCAGTTCTGCAGCTCTTAGTAGAGAGTGGGAAAACTCTCATCCCTTTGGAAGGACGCCTTGGGAACCTAAGAAAATTCAGGTTCTCTGAAGAACTGATGGTTAAAATAGGGCTTCCAGATCGGGTGTGATTGAACAGAAGTCAATCTGTGATAATTCGGGGCGTGGCGCAAAGGCAACACAGGCAGAATAATAAGTAGGGGTCTCTATTAGCTCCAACTTTGCCCCCAATGTCCCAGTTACCTGCCAGTCAGGAGAAAAACTCTCCCAGGAACCGATATTCCAGTCCAAAACATTATAAACAGAAAACTTTAAACTATGAATTCAGCAAGACAAGATAAGGTAATAAATCCAGCAGGGCAAGATAAGGAGTTCCAGAAGGGAAGTAACATGGCAGTAAATCAAACCAGGTGGGAGGATGCCAGGAACCCACATAGCAGCATCCAACATGAGATAAACTTTGTTTCCAACAAATGCCCCTCCCAAACTGCCTCTCCTTCAAACTCCCTTCCCAGGTGTGCCTTGTGAAGGGAATCAGGGCCCTTTCCTCCCCCATAAGCCACGCAACCCACGTTGCTCTCTTCTTAGTTCCTCCCTGCGTGCCCTAGGATGAAGAAGGGGTGGGCCTGGGTCTTCCTCTGAACTCCCTCTCCCTTGTTCTACCTCTCCCCTGCTCTGCCCAGCCGGACTTGCCCTTCCCCAGTTTCCTCCTCAGCCAATGGATTGAGACTCCAATGAGGGTATGACACACACAACTCCATTGACTTCAGTGTGCTTAAGACAACAGGCAAATATGACAGCTGTGGCCTCTTGGATTTTTTTGTTCATGTTGGTCAGTGGCATTGCTACTTCGAACTTGGCCCCAGACGACCTGCTTAAAAAAGACAGAAAATGAGGGTATTTGATTTTGTCCCTCTATTGGACAATACTTTAAAATAGTTCATATATGCTGGTCTGTCAAAGTAAAATTACAATTTTGTTAGGTTTTGGTCCGGAATATGTCAAACGTTGCTACCTATATAAGTTTCTCCCATTTTGGGGAAGAAGGTGGGCATTTTTCTTTCCGTTGTTTTTGGAGAGCAATGTGTTGCTACTGCTACAAAATAGACGTGACCCAGAAAAAAATGAAAAATTGGTGGTGTTGCTTCCCCAAATCTCTCTAGCTTCACACAATGCTCCCTGCAGCACCCTTAAAAATATTCCTCTGGGATGGTAAGGCCTACCTAAATAGAAGCCTGGATAGCAGCTGGAATTTCTTTCTGTGTCTGTGTTGGGGTTTGCAGGAGTTGTCAAAACTAAATTGAGTTGATGCTTCGCTTTGCAACATTGTAGGTCTCATTTATGCTGGGGTGAGGAGCATGACCAATGAGGTTGGGAGTCTGGTGGGCTATCCACAAAGGTGTTTGGGGGAAGACCTTGGCACCAAAAGACACCAAATGGGGGGATCAGGGTTTTAGTAATGCTGCCCAGGTTTTTTCCCCTCTGTGCAACTTTTTCCAAGAGCAAATTTCCACCTGTGGAGAAATCACGAAGTTTTTTCACATTGCGGCTGCAAAAAAAAATCAGCTATGAGATTGATCTATTTTTAAGACAGCCTCTCACAGAAGTGTGATGAAGAGGTGAAAATCTTTCTCCCAGGGATTTGGGGAGAGGGAACCGTTAAATTACATACTTTCTCCAGTCGTGCCTGAAATAATGATGCATCATGTGACTGCTTGGGACATAAAGAGAATCAGTCCAGACACTGCTCTAAACGAAGGTTTTGACAGCTTAGTGCAGTGGTGGCTAACCTTTTTGGGCTCCTGTGCCAAAAATTGTGTGCCACCCTCGTTGTCCCTTTACCTGCACTGCGCAACACAACTTATTTTTGGCCAGTTTGAGGCCTTTTTTGGCCTCCCAGAGGCTTCAGGAAGGCTTCTGCAGGCTTTTCAGGCCGAAAACTAGGTCCGTTTCATCACTTCCCATATTTCCGGAAAAAACAGGAAGTGATGAAACGGGCCTAGTTTTGAGCCTGCAGAAGCCTTCCTCAAACCTCTGGGAGGCCGAAAAAGGCCCCAAACTGGCTGAAAATCAGCTGTGAGGCACGCACATGCGCAGTGAGGTATGCCACCTGTTTAGTGTGCCACAGGTTTAGTGTATCAAGAATTGACACACGATCAGGATTATGGCTAAGCAAACTATGGCAATGAGTTCAAACCAAGGTATTTATAGTTGCTGAAAGACAAACTGATCAGGCTAGAGTAACGGCCAAGAGAATTGGAAGGGAATCTTAGGGGTCTTCTAGTCAACTTCCCGGTCAAGCAGGAGACCTCGTACCATTCTGGACAAAGGGGCTGTCCGATCTCTCCTTGAAGATTTCCAATGGAGCCTCCATCGCTCATGGAGGCGGCCACTGCTCTGATTGTCAGGAAAGACCATGAACCGTCTTTGTCGTCACTGTTTCCCCCTTCCTCTCCCCCACCTCTCTCTCTTTCAGACCAATAACTGCTTAGAGAAAAAGGAAGCTACGTCGCCCTCCGTTTCCAGCAACTGATGGCTCCCCAGAGATCTGGGCAGGTGGAACGATCAGTACACCTTTGGTTTGATGTTTTGGGGCTGTGAGTTAAGCGGCTTTCGTGGGGTGGGGGAATTGGGTGTTAAAGCCTTTGAAACCATCAACTTCTTTGCCACCATGTGAAAGGCTGCAGCAGCCGGCTTTCATCCTCAACCACCCCTCCTCACCCCAGGCTTTGGGGGGGGGGGGAGAAGGGCCACCAATCCCACATCTGCTGGAAACTCCCCCCCCCTCCTTCTTGTTTAAAGAAATACCCGTTAGGTAGGCATTTGGATGGTCTCGTGTCCGAGGGCAGAAGCGACAGGGTAGGTATTTCGGGCTGTTGGCCAAGAGCAAGCCTTGGGTTGGGCACGTCCGCTCCGTCCCGAGAGCCATGCAGGTCCTGACTGCTCCAGGCATCGCTAGCCTCTTTGCGCTGCTGCATGGGGATGTTTTTAAGCCCCTTCCACTTCCTGTCCCCTCTACGTCCAGCTTGAGGGGGGGGGGGGGGGGTGGCCTTCTGCCCGCCTTGGGCCCGCTGGGGCCTGGGGGGGGGGAGGGGGGGGGCAGATGGCAATGATCTCCTCGCGGCTGGCAGGTTTTCTTCTGCTAGCCCTCGGCCAGCAGCTCCTGCCCCTGCCTTTTCTGGGCCGTGCATTCAGAGCGGCTTGCTAGCTCTGCTCGGGTGCTGTGGCTGGAGCGCGAACACCATACCCACTTGGCCCAGCATCTTAGCCATTTTAAGAAAGAAAAACAAACGCACACCACGAGGCTCTCTTCCTCCTCCTCCTCCTCCTCCACCCCCTAGTCATTTTACTTGCTAATCGTAGCTCGGAGAGCTCTGGGACCCATTGAGTTTTTTTTTTCCATCAGTAGCCTTCCGACAAAAGTGAAACTCCCCTTCAGCGGATCTGAGTTTTTGAGGGTCTGGGATTTGGGCAGCAGGAAGGTCCGCTGAACTTCCAGTTGGGAAGGCGGTAGTGCCCAGCTGGGACAGCTAGAGGCCATGGGTTTCCTCGGGGGTAGACTTTAGCAGAGTAGCTGGTGGGCCTATGCAAAGCAGTGGCCGGGCTCAAGCCTTCCTCCAGTAGGTGTTCGCTGCAATTTGCCCCGGCCGCCTGCTCTCCCACCCTCAGGTGGTCTGTCACTTCTGAATGTGTTGCTTTTAGTCTGTAAATGTGATAACAACTTGTATTTAACTGGCCAAGTTACTTTTATAAAAGTCTCTTCCTCACTTGGAAATGTGCTTTGCCTCATCTTCTTTTTTTGCGCCCAGACGCAGCTCTCGGGCTCTGCCTTTCATTCCACGCACACACACAGCTGGCATGCGGCCGCTCAAGGGGTCGCTTGGGTTGATTTAGGGAGGCAGCCGGAAAAAAGCACAATATTTGAGAACTCTGTAGAGATTCTCCGTCCTCCAGGTCATGGCTGTCCCAAAGGTGCTTTTTTTTTTTCAGGAGGCCACTGGACTTTCTTGTTTTTTTCTTTTGAAGATGTTTCGCTTCTCATCCAGGAAGCTTCTTCAGCTCTGACTGGAGGGTGGGGAAGGGAAGGATTTATACTCCTTGCAGACAAGCTGGTCATTTGCATCCTTTTAGAGGGTGGTTGAGGCCGCTTGGAGCTTTATCTGTGTCCTCAGGGTCACCTGACTGGTGCTCTTGGTTCCTGTAGTCTTCAGTTTTTCTCTCTGGAAATCTGTTCCTACTCCCACACTATTCAGGTGACCCTGAGGACACAGATAACCTCCAAGTGCTTCAATGACCCTCTAAAAAGGATGCAAATGACCAGCTGTCTGCAAGGAGTAGAAATCCTTCCATTCCCCACTATCCTGTCAGAGCTGAAGAAGCTTCTTGGATGAGAAGCGAAATGTCTTCAAAAATAAAAAACAAGAAACTCTATTTGCCTTCTGAAAAAGCACCTTTGAGACAATATTTGAGAAAGTGCTATGGTGTAGTTTACAAATATGGGGAAAGAAAAACCAATATAGTACAAGCCTTCCAGGCTGTTTTGTTGTCATGTTTACAAGAGTGGTTGAGTTTGGCCGTAATTAATAACATGTTGCCCATACTTCAACTCTTAAAATGCATGTAATGTGACCTAAACAGAGAATGTCAAGTTATTTCTGGCTGCCTTCAAACAGCTTTGCAAAATTAACTAGGCAGCTTCATGTATCAGTCATCAGTAATGGGTGCATCTCTACTCTGGTACACAAAGAAACAGAGTCAAATAATCCAATAAGATAATTTTTTTTTTGAAAAAATAAAATTAGAAGTAGGGGTTACAGAAGAACCAAAAGAATCATCTACAATAGTCTCATTAATCATAATTAAGACAGGCAAGACAACAGTTGGAAGGCACCAATAAAAACAAACCGGGAGTTAGTCCAGGAAAATAAAGGCAAACCTGCATTCCTGGCTAGCCACCACCAAGAGGAAGAACATTTTATTAGTTTAAATCTCAGCCACCTTTATATGATGGCCAAAGGATTTCACCAACCTGCTGAGGAAACAAATTGCTTTCCCTGTAAATAATATCTCAGGAGTGAAGTACCTGCACAGGGTGCAAAGTATAATATTCATGTAGATTGTATCAAGGGAAGTTATAATCTGTGCCCTTTCCTCTTCTTCCAAAATCACAATTGATGCTTCTAAGAATTATATTACATTCAGTAGGATTAAGCTACTTTACCAATCCGTTTTTAAAGGATGCCACTATGTTGAGACGGCTTTCAATGCCACGAAAAGACACAAACCAGACAAGGACCTCTCACAGAATGAGGCTTCAGTGCAATGATGACATTCCTTAAACACCAGAAGAGTGTGTGTGTGTGTGTGTATTTCTTGGAGTAACTACACTCAATGAGGATGCCACTCACAATTCAGCTGTCAGATGGACCCCGATTTCAGAAAGACTGAATTAAAAAGCTTGTTCGCTTATCATTTTATAAGGGTCAATTCTTCCATTTTTTTTTCCAAACTCCACAAACCTCTCAACGCAGGACTCCATATGAGAATCTTGCCATGTTGTCATTAATAGAATACCAGAATTGGACCTTGGAGGTCTTCTAGTCCAACCCCCTGCCTAGGCAGGAAACCATACCCCACTTCAGACAAATGGCTATCCAACCTCTTTTAAAAAACTTCCCGTGTTGGAGAGGCAACTGATGAATTGTTCTAAGTGTCAGTAAATTTCTCCTTAGTTCTAAGTTGCTTCTCTCCTTTATTAGTTTCCACCTGTTGCTTCTTGTCCTGCCTTCAGGGGCTTTGGAGAATAGCTTGACCCCCTCTTCTTTGGGGCAGCTCCTGAGATACTGGAACATTGCTATCATGTCATCCGTACTCCTCCTTTTCATTAGACGAGTCCACAGTTCCCCAAACTTGGCAACTTTAAGACTTGTGGACTTCAACTCCCAGAATTCTCCAGCCAGCTGGAGTTGAACTCCACAAGTCTTAAAGTTGCCAAGTTTGGGGACCTCTGAACTAGACATACCCAGTTCCTGCAACCGTTCTTCATATGTTTTAGCCTCCGGTCCCCTAATCATACAGATAAAAGACATTCAGGATGTAAAGAGCCAGCGGCAAATAACAATTTAGATTAAAACAGGTGGACAAGGATTGGTGGATTAACAGGTGAGTTAAAACAAGGGTTTATAAAGCAAGGCTCTCCAACAGTGGTAACTTTAAGACCGGTGGCCTTCAACTCCCAGAGTTCCTCAGCCTGAGGAACTCTGGGAGTTGAAGGCCACCGGTCTTAAAGTTGCCACAGTTGGAGACCTCTGCTTTAAAGGGTTCAAGCTTTCAGAAATCGGAAGTAATATTCAACTTCCTGTCTTCATCCACTCCGTCATCAGCTGTCACCACGAAGGATTCATAAGCCGGAGATCAGTCATCCGCCACGATGGAGAGGGCCCTCAACTCGTTGAGCTTGGCTTCGCTCTCTTTTTCTCTCTGCTCATCCGTTAAGTCAGGCTCATCAATCTGTTCTGTTAATTCGCCAAATATTTTGTACATTTCGGTGTAATATACAACCTGGGGGGAGAGAAAATAGGAATCCTTTAGGAACATATCCATCTGTTTTAGCCATCCTACCTCACCATGAGAAAACATCAACACAGGATTTTAATACTTTTTGATTGGAATCGGGGTGGGGTTGTTGTTTTTTGGTTAAAAAAAAAAGATGTCAAAATGATTCATTACAACACCAGTTGAGTCTTGCCTAAGGTTTTTCTTTGAAATTGCAAAAAGATGAACGTTCAGCCTTCTATACAGCTACTGTTATGAAAATGTCACACGCTGGATGTAGACAAATGTTTGAAAAGTGTGTGATCTAGCACAGCGGTTGCCAACTGATGGGCCGTGAGAAAACTTTGATGGGCTGCAGAAAAATCTCACCCCTAGAGCACCCCCACAAAGCAATTAATCCAGGCTGCCCAGAAACACAAGGCTGTGCAGCCCACATGTTGCGGGAACCTTCCCCACCCACTCATTCCTTACCCGGTAAACTTGCCTGCTAAATTGCTATTTTTCCTTTTTCCAACCATCAGCTGTTCTGCTGTGCCGGAGATTTAGATTAGCTAGGAAGCAGGAAATGGTTGGATTTCTTGCTTTCTAGCTAGTCTTTAGATCTTCGGCTCTGCTTTCAGTACAGCCGAACCTCCCTTAAAAATGAAGGTTTGCTTGTAAGCAAATTCAGTGCAGACTCACGGCAAGCAAATTTGACAGACTGAACTAGCCGATGGCAGATAGATAGATCCCTGAATGATTCTGTGAGCAACTCAATCTGCCTGCCTGTTTTGCCTGATTTTGGGTAAAAGTTGCTCTTTATTTAATAAAAAAATCAATATTTGTATAAGTATTTATAATATTTACATACAAGCCATGCCCAGCCAGTCACATGACCACCAAGCCACGCCCACGAATTAGGCCACGCCCACAGAACCGGTTAGTGGTCCCTGGGATCTAAAATTGAGTTTGATAGTCCCTGAGGTTCAAAAGGTTGGCGACTCCGGATCTAGCACACAACTCCTTCAAAATAAACTGGCCCATTTTCCTAGCCGAATTGCAACACTGGAAGCAGAGGCAAATATTTTTTTATGTTTTCAACATCATTCCCAGAAAAGAATTTTACTAGACAACTTGAAAGGGTTAGTAGTAATAGATGCATAACAAGCAGAACTCCGAGGCAGGTAAATTCCTCAAAGAACAGCTTTATTGCATATATCATATTGGCACAGGCTGGTGAAAACCGACACTGAAAGGTTTTCACCTAAATAATAGTAGTAGTTTTCCCCCTTCCCCAATCAATCAGGTACATGGTCCAATCAGGATACAGTCCAGTTGCTAGGTGACCTCCTCCCCCTCCTTCCAAGTACCTGCTGGGATGTCCTTGGTTCCCAGGAGAAAGTATTTTATTTTGGCTATTACATCCCAATTATCTCTACTCCCCGGGTCCAGTGTGGCAACTCTGAAGCCTCAAAATGGCCTCAGCCAGGTCAGCCTCAGAGTTGACCGCTAGATTCCATCATCGTGTGTGTGTACATGTGTGTGTGTGTACGTGTACGTGTTTGTGTGTAGAGGGGGAACCTGCGCTCCTGCTGCTGGCTTTCCATCCCTTCCTCCTTTCCCGAAAATGGAGGGAGAAAGGCTCCTGATCACCCCCGGCTGCCAAATTACACCTGAAAGGATCCATTCACTCGGCTGTGCTCAGGTAGCAGTAGAAGCCCCTCTTCCTACACCAGGGGTCTTCAAACTTGACAACTTTTAAGACTTGTGGACTTCAACTCCCAGAATTCCTCGTGTTAGCTGAGGAATTCTGGGCGGTTAAGTCCACATGTCTTTAAACTTGCCAAGTTTGGAGACCCTTGGCCTACACAGTCGAGGGAAGCGACAGGGGAGTTGTGAACTCTGACCCTTTTAGGACATTATTGGGGGAAGAAGAGTTTTCCCCCCTAAACCCGCGATGGAGAGCCTATGACACGCATGCCAGAGGTGGCATACAGAGCCCTCTCTGGAGGCATGTGAGCTTTTGCCCCAGCTCAGCTTCGCCATGCATGCATGAGCGCACCTCCCAGCAGCCAGCCGGTCTTGGGGGCTCTGGCGCGCATGCGTTGGACACTTGGTGCCGAAAAGGTTAGCCATCACTGCCCTACACCAAGCTACCTTTAAAGCTACGGGAGAAGAGGCCCATGCCCCAGAGAATCAAACCAGGGAGTTTCTCCTAACCCTTAAGAGAGATTTCACTGGCAGCCAACCATAGGATTTTTCACAAATGCTGGCTGATCCCGTCCACACCCCCACGACAGAGCTATTCTTACAACGGTTTTCTAAATGGATAGCCAAAGGGGGCAGGGACCTATCCCCCCCCTCAACCATCCAAGGCCACCACAAGCGAGCAAAGAGCCGGGGTTTAAAGCTGACGATACTCAGCCTTGTTTGCATGGAGCTTAACTCACTAGATCACACTGCCTTGCTACGACTCTCCCTTTTTATGCATGATCCCCATGGCAACCGGAAAACGACAGCATATGCTCAG
The DNA here is from genome assembly GCF_900518735.1 of Pseudonaja textilis. Next base: position 34,256 of record NW_020769384.1, read on the forward strand.
AATCCCAGCTTTTCCATCGCGGTGATGCTTGCCCCATTGTCATCTGGCACAGGGGATGATGAATATTCCCATCTGCAAACTCAAGTGTGGCACCAGAGCACAATGCCCACAACTTTCCTCCCTGGTGGAATTCCCTCTTCAATAGCAGGACCTAGGCTGATTCCACCTGAGATCGGTCCAGATGTCTTTCCTTCTTGGGTTCAAGGTCATAAGAGTTGGCGGCCTTGCAAAATCTTAAGAGAGTTACCTTGTGTGGAAAGAGAACTTGGGTGGAGGACAATCGCACCAGGGCAGATCTAATGCTACGTTCTAAACACCCAATTCTGGTTTTGCTGCCTGCATAAGTAATTGCCTTGTTGCCAAACCTTATGACTATCCCAGAACTTCTATAGGACAGAGGGCTCCAAACTTGGCACCTTTAAGACTTAAGAATTCTGGGAGTTGAAGTCCACAAGTCTTAAAGTTGCCATGTTTGGGGACCCCTGATTTAAAGAGTCTTTCTCTTGAGAAGGGCACCTAGAGATCAGAATATCACCCCTGAAGGCACCTGGAACCTGAACGCCACAGATCTTGTCAGCATATTTCTTTCGCTGCAAACCCTTTTGGATCCCATCAGTGGATCCACACTTGCATTCAATTTGGCAACTTCAAGACCTGGAGATCGTAGCTGGCTTGGGAAATTCTGGGAGTTGAAGTCCACAAGTCTTAAACGTTGCTAAGTTGGAGGGCCCCTGTTCTGTAGGCACCGAGTGCTGCTGTTCTACAAAAACTGCACTCCCAAGAAATTCATCATACTCTGATCAAGGGAGAACTCAGTCTTGCAGAAAGAAGGTCAACCTACATTTCCCTTTCAGAATAGAAATAGAAATTAGAAGAATACAGTAGAATAGGAATAGAATAGAATAGCAGTTGGAAGGGACCTTGGAGGTCTTCTAGTGATCTAGTCCACCCACCTGCTCAAGCAGGAGACCGTAGACCGTTTTCGACAAATGGCTGTCCAGTCCCTTCTTAAAAGCCTCCAGTATTGGAGCACCCACAACTTCTGAAGGCAACTTCTGGTTAATTGTTCTTACTGTCACGAAGTTTCTCCTTAGTTCTACGTTGCATCTCTTTTTGTTCAGTTTCCATCTGTTGTTTCTTGTCCTGCCCTTCAGGTGCTTTGGACAATAAGTTGACTCCCCTCCCCCGCTCTTCTTTATGGCTGCCCCTCAAATATCACATGTCAAAATGTCAAAGGGTAGTCATTATCCTTGCCCATAGTGTTCAACAAAACTACTTACTATCACACTCCATCGAAATGGTTCTCATTGCTTTAAGAGCAGGTAGTTTGGGTACCGATATATAAACCATCTCCATGGAGACCAGCGTCTCCTCCTCACAATGTCAGTGCAACTAGCTCTTTGCTTGAAGTGGAAGAAAGGCAGTTTCTTCTGGGAATCTTCTATGTTTCAAGAACCCTACAAGTGCCTTGGTCCTGCCCTTGGGTCAAGGTTTATTAGAAGCGGGGATGTAGAGCCCTGGATCTCATTCACACATAAGTCCTGAGAGTTTTTGGGGTTGCTATCGCTTCAGATCAGCAGATGACGAAGCTGCCCGTGTGGTGATTCAGCAAGACTGCTGCCTTATCCAATGACTAATGAAATCCGATTGGCAAGAGCAGAACCACCCAGATTGGGAGAACTATACCTGTAGGAGTGCTGGGTGGTGGAATTAAAAATGAGTCATCAGCCCAGAGTCATTTCGTTACTACAAATGGTTTTAAGTCCAACCCACCTGGAATTCCACAGAACCTTATCTGGTGCCCATTTAGTGCTCAATTTTAGTTGACTAGGTTCTTGGATATATATATATATATAGGCTTGAGTAATGAATATTTTGAACGGAAACTTAACATGTAGCCCTTTGCGCCTGGCAATACAACGAGAAGTGGCAAACAACTGATACAAACTCAATGTAAACTGCTCCAAACTCGATTGCAGAAAATGTGACTTCAGCCACAGAGTGGTCAATGCCTGGAACTCGCTACCCGACTCCATTGTTATAGCTTCAACCTCAAACAGTCTACCTTATGTACTATCATTGTACCCTATGTACTTGTATTGTACCCTATGACTATCGTTAAGTGTTATACATTATGATTCTTGACTCTTGATGAATATATCTTTTATGTACACTGAGAGTATTTACATGAAGGCAAATTCCTTGGGTTAGGGTTAGGGTTAGGTTTACAGATGTGGTCATGTGACATGGACTACATTTCCCAGGATACCTCTAACTACATTTACCATGATGCATTCCCTTAAGGGAACAGCTCACAATTCCTAAGTAACTATCCCAAATCCCATTAACTGTAAACTGTCTGGACAGCACAGCGTTTTTCAAACTTGGCCACTTGAAGATGTGTGGACTTCAACTCCCATGATTCCCCAGCCAGCAAGGGTAGTCTTCAAGTGGCCAAGGCTGAGAAACACTACTCTACATTATGGACATATGCTTTTATATAAAGTAGGCAAAACTCTTATTTTTCTCTCTGAGGTCACGGCACACCATGCCCTCCTTGAAATGGGGAAGGAACTTAAATGAAGTGGATCTCTTGTGGATCGTCCACTCTGTTTCAATCAAACTTTGAGGGTGATCACCAAAATGCCTGTAGGCCCTTCTGCTCAGTGTAGAAAACCGCAGTCTCTACACAAGAAGTGCAACTGTTGATAAGAGAGTTGTCCTATGACTGTCCACTTTTCCTGCTGGAGAAGATATCGGTTACAATTTCCCCTTGGTGTTTTCCTGCTATAGAAGCCCACAAAACAACAGCAACTTTCATTTCAGCCTTTCTGCAATGGTGTGAAGATGAGGGGGTTTCCACAATCAAAAGTATCGTATAACTGCTGGTTCATTTGGTAATCTTATTTAAACTCTTCATCTAAAGCAGGGGTGTCCAACCTTGGCAACTTTAAGACTTGTGGACTTCAACTCCCAGAATTCCTCAGCCAGCAAAGCAAAGCTGGCTGAGGAATTCTGGGAGTTGAAGTCCACAAGTCTTAAAGTTGCCAAGGTTGGACATCCCTGATCTAAAGAGAGCCGATAACCGGTGGGAAGAAATTCTTCCATTTTTATCTGGTTGCAGGTCACGTTGGGCATCTTAAGCCTATCAGGCTAATGAGAAAACAGATACTAGATATAGATATAAATATTACATAGATATAGATGATATATCTATCTATCTCATGACATGATAGAATGATACAGATTAGATAGAGATAAATATATAGATGATAGACATATATGAGATAGATGACAGAGAGATAAATGGAGATAGATAGATGATAGATTGAAAGATAGAGACAGATTAGATAGAAAAATAGATAAACTGATAGATAAATAGAGATAATGGAGACAGATAGAGATAGATGGATAGAGATAGACAGGATAGAAAGTTATAGACAGATAGATAGATAATCTGATTGATAGATAGAGATAATGGATGAAGATAGATGGAGATAGATGGATGGAGATAGATGATAGAAAGATATAGACAATTAGAGAGATAGATAGATAAAGATAGATGATAGACATTAGCAATAATTCTTAAAGGAACCAAAGTAGGCAAAAATTAGGGTATTTTTGAATAATGCAATATTTGCTTTGGTGTGAATTGTAAATTAATATCAAGTTCTGTTTAATGGGACCCAAAATTCAGTGGGTGCAGCGAGTGAGTGCACAGTGGAGGCTTACACGTGCACAGCTGCTGTTGGGGTTTTAGATGCTATTCTTCAGGTGTGAAAATTGGAGAAAAGGAAGATTCAGTCGGAGCAAAACTACCAGTTTAAAAAGGAAAGGCTCATTATTGGATTCAAACAAAAAAATCTGATGAGCAACCAACACCAAGAACGTGGTTCACAGCAGAGTGAAAACAGGACAAGATGTTGAAACGCCTGAAACTACAGCATATTGTGGTTGTAGTCTTCAATCGAACTAACCTGCCCCATTCGCTCGCGGGGTAGAGGCCTGCTAGGGACCCTGATGCATGGGTCAAGAAGAGCCCTTTTCACCATGGCCCAGAGATGGAATTCAGCAGGTTCTGACCAGTTTTGGAGAACCGGTAGTGGAAATTTTGAGTAGTTTGGAGAACCAGCAAATATAATCTCTGACTGCACCCCCCCCCAATCTATTCTCCGCCTCCCGAGTCCCAGCTGATCGGCTGGGTCTTCTTTGGTTGCCCTGCACAGGAGAACGGAGCTGGAAAGCAGGTTAGTGGGGTGGGGTTTTGCAGTAATCTTCCCCTGCCACGTCCACCAAGCCACGCCCACAGAACCGGTAGTAAAAATTTTTTGAATCCCACCACTGCTGTGGCCCCATCTACCACCGGAAGTGAGACCTTTTCCCATCCTTTTGACCTTTTGGAAGGGTATCAACACTTGGCTTTGCTGGCTGGCTTGTGGCCCCGAGGGTGCCACTCAACACTGGAGGTGATTGACAGGAGAAGATGATCTCGTCCCTGTGCCGTTCGTTTCCTTGGTTCTAGCTATTATATAGTTTTTAAGATTGTAATTGTTGCTGTATTGAACTTTTCATTCTTTGTAAGCTGTCCAGAGTTACTTTATCAGGGAGACAGTTGGCATATATATTCAACAAACAAACGAAGCTTTTGTTTTTATTTTGCTGTCTATAGCTACTCTGTGACTTGTGACTCATGAGCCGCGTTGGTGCAGTGATGAGAGTGCAGTACTGCAGGCGACTTCTGCTGACTGCTGGCTGCCTGCAGTTTGGCAGTTCAGATCTCCCCGGCTGCAGTTTGACTTAGCTTTCCCCACTTCCGAGGTGGGTAAAATGAGGACCCAGATTGTTGGGGGACAAGAGGCCGACTCTGTAAACTACTTAGAGAGGGCTATAAAAGCACTGTGAAGCGGTATATAATCTAAGTGCTATCGCTATTGTCTGTCCTTCCTTCCTTCCTTCCTTCCTTCCTTCCTTCCTTCCTTCCTTCCTTCATTCCTTCCTTCCTTCCTTCCTTCCTTCCTTCCTTCCTCCCTCCCTCCCTCCCTCCCTCCCTTCCTTCCTTGGTGGCATAGTGGTTAGAATGCAATATTGGAGGCTAATTCTGCCAATTGCCAGCAGTTCAATCCTGACTGGCTCAAGGTTGCCATCCATCCTTCCAAGGTGGGTAAAATGAGGACCCAGATTGTTGTGGGCAAAATGCTGACTCTGTAAACCACTTAGAGAGGGCTGTAAAAGCACCGTGAAGTGGTATATAAGTGCTATTGCTATTAACTGTACATTTAAAACATACTCTTTTTTTAATACTTTATGATAATATTTCATTAATATGCATGCAAAAATGTATGTTTAAACATTTCCCTTGCCCACTTCCATCGCGCTGCAACCCGTCGCTGTATTTACAGAATACAGAAATATCACTTTGAATAATACAGGTTCGATCGATGCGACCACTTTGTGTGGCATTCATGAACGGCGCTAATCAAGACCCCCCCCTTGCACCGTGACTAAGGAGTTTGCCATGCAGACAACCTGTAGGGTTGTAGCTTGACGAAAATAATTACAGGAATTACGAGCTCCAGAGGGGAATCCATCTTAATGGGGGCACCGTACAATAGACGGAATTGTTTCCGTTGAACGGTTTGTACCAGCAAGGCTGCAGAAGGAAAGCAGCTGGAGACGGCATGTGCCTATTCAAACAAGAATGACAACACATAAAAAACCCAAGAGAGATGTCAATGCTCAGGGCTAAAACAGACGTGCTTCTTCTCTGACATGATGAGCACTTGGCCGTGAAAAAGGTTGAGATTTTCCGCAGAACAGAGCCTTGGCCAAAAGCAAGCTAACCAGTGGTGGGATTCTAACCAGCTTCCCTACTGGTTCGGTGATCGCACACTTCACACACACACACACACACACACACACGCAGCTTTCCACACAGCAGCTGAGGCTCTGCCGCGCCAATCAGCTGAGAGCGTAAAGAAAAGTACAGGAGCAGGTGGGAGGGCCAACCCTGCGCTTTTCTCTTCTTTCTCCTCTCAGCGGATCGTCGGAGCTTTTTTTTTAAACTACCGGTTTGGCCAAACAGGCAGCAAATTTTTGCTACCGGTTTGGTTGAACTGGGCTGAACCGGTAGCGTTTCACCACTGAGGCTAAACTTCCATGCTGCGCCCTAAATGAAGGGGTGGCCCTTCCATGGTGCCCCTCAACTCTTAAGATTTGGAATGCTGTTAAAAAGGACAGTACGAGAATATAATTTAAAAAATATTAGATTGTGCGGAAATGGACAGCTTAACATTAAAGATAAAGGATACAGAAGATACATCATTTTTTTTTTTAACCTGGGATTTGTTCTACAAATGGTCAGTGGTAAAAGATGGTATCTTTTATCATATGTGGCGGTTGTGCCCCGAGACCAGGAAATAAATATTGGATTAAAATAAAGAACTGGCTGCAAGAGATTACCAAAAACCAAACTGAATTTAAATCGGAACTCTTTCTTTTGGGAATAATGACAGACCAATACCCCGCAAAGACTACATTTATTATTTTACATGTCTTGACAGCAGCCAGAATAGCTTTTGCACAACTATGGAAAGGAGTCAATACCACACCAGAAGATCTAGTCATACCAAAAATATTGGATTGCGCAGAAATGGACAAGCTCACATTAGAAATGAAAGATAAGGAGAATTCTGAATACTACCTAATATGGGATAAATGGTATGAGTAGCTAAAAGAGAGATATAAAGATTAGGAAAAATGGTTTATTGTAAACAAAGTAAGAGACCTTAGGAGATTGTTATTGTAGAAATTTTTATAATGAGAAATATAAAATATATGTGTTGGCTGATATGTATTATAAGACATATAAGATGTAGATATTTATAAATGTATATAATAGTGATGTATATAATAAGGCACATAAGATATATGTATTTGTTGATGCCAAAACGTTGTCATAAACATGGATGAGATTTGTATTTTTGAAAAATGTAATAAAAATAATTTTAAAAAAAGAAATTAGAAACTGGAAGATTACTACTATGTACATGTAAATACTATGATCATTATTATTATGTATATGTAAATTGACCCAGACAATACACTGTTTACTAAGCGCTTAGGTATGTTAAAGAAAAATGTATAAATAAAATTAAAAAGAAAGAAAAAAGGACAGTGTAGATCGGAACCGAATAAGGAAATTCGAGGTAGATCTTGGCTGTTCCATTTCTTTTAACTGCCTGCCTTTCCTTGGAAGGCTTTGGAAGTTTCATGGGTCCTAGAGATAATGCTATGGGAAACTTTAGAGATATTTCACTGTTAGCCCCATCTTTTTAAATTTTTGCCATAATAGTTTTGCTGGTGTTACGATGTCTGGATGGTTGAATATTAAAGCTGGTTAACACATAATTGAAATCAGACAAAACCTATTTGGATTTCCTCTCGGGAAAACCAAAGAATCTCAGTTATGCCTGACACCGGGAAATAAGATTAAAAGGTGGTATTTTCATGCCCCCTTATTGTGATTTCTTAAAATTAATGTTTGTTCTGTCCCAAAAGAAAAGATAACCTTACTACAGCATTATGGTTTGAACACACATTCAGAGGAGACCCAGAGAAATCCACTTAAATCAAAATAGATCTTGGATTTCCCAGGTCCAACTCTTAAGAGCTAACAAAATTTATGGAATTCTAGGTGGGGCCCTGAATGAAAACTTTTATTAGTACAGAACTAAAAACGTGAAAGAGAATCAATGCATCTGTCCGTAGAGAAGCAAACCTACTCCACAATCAAAGTGGTCAAGACAAGAAATAATGCACAAGACTCATCCATCCACAAGAGAAGGAGGAGGGACTGTTAAGAGCAGTAGTAGGAACGGAGTTAATCCACGTGGGGGCACCATGTTCCCATTAGTGTGAGTCTTTGGACGCAAAGGTAAGGGTGCCAAACACAACTGCTCTGTTTTAACGAGTTCTACAGATAAAATATTATGCCATAATAGGTATGAAAGAAACAATTAAGAGGCTGTCCTGAAAGTTATCAACTTATCAATTTCCTCCTCTCAAAAAAAAAAAATAGATTCTTCAACCTTTCGTTTAATTCAATAAGTTTCCCTTCCCAAACTCTTTTTTGAAACTACACACACACACACACACACACACACACACACACATATTAATTTCCACATCCAATATAAAGTAACATAAAGCTAATCTCAACCTGGTGTTTTTTTTCAACTGTGCTAAGGTAATTGTCCATTAAAGTTTTTATTTTCTAGTAAAAGTAAAAGCAAATGACACACAATTACATTCAAAGAGTGATCTTCAACTCACAGCATGAGTTCCACATAATCTGATTTATAACTAGAATTCTTATTAATATACTTAAGGACACAAGTGCAAATATTAATTTCAATAAGATCTGGTTAATTCTGTGCATGCTAACCCCTCATCCACTTATATTAATACAATGAAAACTTGCACTTTATTATTATTAAATGAGTCAAAACCGTATCTTTCTAATCTCTTGTATATTTTGAATAATGCTTAAACTTAAAGGCTCATATGGGAAATTGTAGGACCCAAGGTATAGCAAAACCATGCATGGGCCATTAATATGCGAAGAATAGTGTCCAAAAATAAACTCTGGTTTGGTTATTTTGCAGCAACATTTGGAAAAAAAATACATTTGCACATTTTGCTGATGTCCCCAATTTGCAAGTTTTATTCCAAAATGATTGTTTAAGACTTTTGTAAAACTTGCAACCCATTTTGGATTATTATTGCAAACTGTGAGCAAACAAGAGGTGAAATAGAAATAAACTAAGGACATAAGGAAGCAGCAATTATATAAGAACAACATATTCTTCTTTCTAAATTCTGGAGCTTTTACAGATGCTACCTTCATTTGTTTTTTAAAAACTCTTCATTATTATTTATTTTTTTGATAAAGAAAGAACAAGAGGATTCTGCATATAGAATGACACATCTAGATCCAGCTTGGGCAGGGGGTTGGACTAGATGACCTACAAGGTCCCTTCCAACTCTGTTAATCTGTTAAATAAGATGCCATTTGCATTATTTGATTGCTATTTATTCCTCTTCAAAGAAAATACATTTCATATAAATTTCCATACTTCTTTGCGGGAATTTCAGTGCGACTTTCAGTACCACAGAGGAATCTGTGATAAACCTTCACTAAACCCCAACCCAAACTAAGAAGTCATAAAACAATTCACACCACCCACTTCTAACCAGACTTCCGTCCCTTCTGCAAACATGGCAGGCTGTATTTGGCCACATAATTTAACCTAATATGTAGGTTTGAAAATATTCATACTGCACACTACGGGGTCAATCTCCAATGAATTCCTTCTCGCAAAGGTTCGAAGGACAGAGGGCAAGCTACAAATATCTAAACAAAATAAAGTAATGAAGACACAAGCTGAAAAACAACCTTCCTATGTTCAATTTCCTAGACTTACAGTATTTCATCAGATGTGCTTTAGACATGTTCTCCATAGCAGGGAGCTCCTGCATTCATCAGCTAACAAAATATCCCTTTTGTTTCATGCAGTTGTTCCCTCCAAGATCTCTATTTAACATAGAGATGATTCCATGATTAAGTTCCACATTTTTACAGAACTTAGCAGAACAACACCATGTGTGAATAAAACAGGGCATACTTGATAAGGAGAAGGACTCAACAATCTTCATCAACCTGGCAGCTTTTAGATCTATACCCGGTGTCAACTCGTAAAGCATTCCTGGCCTTCTTTTGAGTTGCCATAGCCTCCTGAGGGGAAAACCCTGAAGAAGCAGCAAAGCAATTAAAAAAAAACACCAGAAGTATATTCTACGCATACCTCACCAAGGTGTCTCCCAGGTTACTGATCCAGTTGGAGGGGCGTTGGTCACTAGAGCCTGCAAAAGTTCTCGGTTGGAGAACATGATTTATGACACACCAGGCATGAAGATGCTCTGGTTGGAGAATGTGATTTATGACACACCGGCGGGTGCGGAACAGGGCATAGGTGCACCGTAAATTACATGAGGCAGATCTGGCTTCATTAAGGTAAGTGTCGATATGTTGCTCCTAATAAATAATTGGATTTCTTTTGAAGTTTGGCTCGAGGCTCATGATTTGATTAGGGCTTCCGTCGGAACCCTGACAGCAGGAGGCGTCAAACTCAATTTCATTGAGGGCCGCCTCAGGGCTGTGGTTGACCTCGGAGTGGGGGCAACCGGATGGGGGTGACCAACTGGGTGGGCAGTGGCTAGTTTGACGCCACTCCCCAAACTGCTGGCCTGTTTTGGATTGGGTAGACCGGGCCAAAGCAACACTAGCCCGAGATTTCCTCTTTGCATTGGGTAGACCAGGACTGCCCCATGGGTCTTGAGCTATGGGTCTTGAGTTTGACACCCCTGATCTGAAGAGTGTGTGGGGTTCAGTTCCCAGAATTCCCAGCAGTACCCCCTGATGGTTGGAGAATGCTAGCACAGGGGTCTCCAACCTTAGCAACTTTAAGTCTGGAGGACTTCAACTCCCAGAATTCCCCAGACCCCTGATCTGGAAAGTGATGAAATGGGGGAAACCAGGCGTATATGAATAGGGACAAGAAAAACAATCCCAAGAGTTTTAAGAGTCTGGCTGCAATATATATATATATATATATTTATAGAGAATGATAAGGACAAGTACAGAAGGAAGCGTTCCCAACAAGGCCCCCTTCAACAAGGAAGCAGGAACGCTGCCTCTTTCATCTTCGTGTGGGAACTTCAAAGTCTGTGTGGCTGGGGGAAAACATTCGATTCCAAAAAATTCAGATGAAGCTTCCAGGTGGGCAGAAGTATTTTTACATTAGAACACGTACTCCCTATTTACAAGAGGAAGAGGGATATTTCTTCAGCATTGGCCTGAGGCAGGTTGGAGAACTCAAACCCCGAATCAAAGTCCAGCGAGCTCTGCTAAAATTATGGCAAGCTTTTGATGGCGGGGTGAAGTCTGTAACTTGCATGGTGGGTTGGCAAGCAACTTCCTCCGTCTCCTGGCCTCTGATCGTGCCGGAACGAGGAGGACTTGAAGAGTCCTAAATAGTTAGATGCCTCCAGGCTGCTTAAAAATCAAAAAAGTCCCTGCCACTCGGTTCAGGCCCCTTGGAAAGAAGGCAAAACAATCACAATAACTTGTATTAACAGAGGGAGACAATCGAGATCAAGGGAGGTGCTAATACCACTCTATAAAGCCTTAGTAGGACCACACCTAGAGTACTGCGTCCAGTTTTGGTCACCACACTATAAAAAAGATGTTGATACTCTAGAAAAAGTGAAGAGAAGAGCAACCAGGATGATTAGGGGACTGGAGGATAAAACATATGAAGAACGGTTGCAGGAACTGGGCCCGGCTAGTCTGGTGAAGAGAAGGACCAGGGGAGACAAGAGACCAGGCTTCCAATATTTGAAGGGCTGCCACAGAGAGGAGGAAGGGGGTCAAGCTATTTTCCAAGCCACCTGAAGCCAGACAAGGAATAATGCATGGAAACTGAACAAGGAGGAGAGATTCAACCTGGAAATAAGGTTTCCAAGGCCAGCGACGCAGCCTTGTGTTCCCGCGCAGACATTTCTCGGCGGACCACCAACATTTTCTCGCAGACCACCAGTGGTCCCTGGCAACCACTGATCTAGTGGACAAGAACATATTTCTCTCTCTCGAGACATCTAGCCCAGCCAACTCCTTCAAAGGATACGTAGACCAGTGGTCCCCAACCTTTGCGACTTGGCGGCCTGGCTGGGCGGGGGGGGGAATAAGAGGAGAACCGGGTTGCGCGAGCAGGGAGATGCATGTGCACTGGTCTACTGCTTGCGTGAGTGGAGCTGCTAGCTAGCCTGTCACTCATGTAGCCCAGTTCCGAATAGGCTAGGGCACGGTAGTGGGCTGCAGCCCGTGGATTGGGGACCCCCGATGTAGAGGTTCATGGACCAAAGATTTAAAGAGATGCCCAAATTCCAATTTAAATGACATCTCCTGTTTTGAAACCATGAAGGTTGGTATCTGTAAAGGCAACTCTGAAGGTCAGGGATAGAACATGTCTTAGGGACAGATGCTTTAACATGCTACTAACTTTCTTGTGAGGGGCTAGAGAGATTTTCATCTGACGAAAACAAGGTAAACGTAGCCCATAGAGGATATCCCTACATGGACCAAAGTTCATTTAGACTGGAGGCTAAAACATATGAAGAACGGTTACAGGAACTGGGCCTGGCTAGTCTAGTGAAGAGAAGGACCAGGGGAGACAGGAGATCAGGATTCCAATATTTGAGGGGCTGCCACAGAGAGGAGGAAGGGGTCAAACTATTTTCTAAAGCCTTAAGGCCTTAGTAAGGCCACACCTACAATCCTGCATCCAGTTTTGGTCACCACACTATAAAAAAGATGTTGAGACTCTGGAAAAAGTGCAGAGAAGAGCAACCAGGATGATTAGGGGACTGGAGGCTGAAACATACGATGAACGGTTACAGGAACCAGGCATGGCTAGTCTAGTGAAGAGGAGGACCAGGGGAGACAGAAGAGCTGTCTTCCAATATTTGAGGGGCTGCCATGGAGAGGAGGAGGGGTCAAGCTATTATCCAAAGCACCTGAAGGCCAGACAAGGAATAATGGATGGAAATTGATCAAGGAGAGATTCAACCTGGAAATAAGGAGGAATTTTTTGATAGGGAGAACAGTCAACCCGTGGAACAGAAGTTGCCTTCAGAAGTTGTGGGAGCTTCATCACTGGAGGCTTTCTAGAAGAGATTGGACAGCCATTGGTCAGAAGTGGTGTAGGGTCTCCTGCTTGGGTGGGAGGTTGGACTAGATGACTACAAGGTCCCTTCCAACTTTGTTAATCTGTTCTAACTCACCCTAAGAAAACCTTCTATGATGATACTAAGTCATGGAACAATGTCTATCCTTACTACTACACAAACCCCAGAAATCTTGAGAAATAAGGAAGTTACACTTCTTGCTGACCAAACTGGTGTGCAGAGGCCACTAACTACCTAAATTGTTTTTTTTACTCCTGGCTGGATTTACGTTTGCTTTTTTAAAAACTTGTACTGATTTTTTTTTTCCCACAGCTGCCAAGGCCTGGATCAAGTCCTGGGAGAAACCCTACCTAGTAAATTAAATGTTGCCCAATCGTGCGAAACACAACTGCGTTTAGAAACAAAATAATAGGGAGATAACTGATGAAGAGACGTTGCTGAGAAGCTCGGTAAGCGACCACAATTCTCTTCTTGCTCACATTTAATTGCAAATAAATGAAAACCAGGAAAACTCCCGGGGTGGCCTAGGAGAGGCTCCAACAGGTGGGGAAACCCTGAGGAATCTCAAGAGTTCTTTTACAATCCAGCACGGAGAATGATTCAGAAGCGAAGGTCATCCCACAAAGCTCTCTTAACTAGCGTAGTTGTAACATATTTTGTAAGGGCTTGAAGGCCTTTCATGGAGAGGCCAAGAGGGATTTGGGGGTGGGGTGGGGTGGGTGGGTTTAAAAATAAAACCGACACACAACTCCTGAGTCGATTCCAATTTCACAAATGGTCTTTCAAGCCTAATCAGGACTCGGCATTTCGTTCCATAAGGGACGATTAGTCTGCAACTGAGCGCAAGCTTGTAGTAGCAGGGACCTTCAAAGTGAGACACCCGTGCTTCCCCGAAAATAAGACCCTGCCTTAAATATTTTTTTTAACCACCAAAAAAAGGCACCAGGTCTTATTTTCGGGGGAAGTTATCCACTGACTAACCTCACTGGCCGTTTCCTCGCGGGTCAAAATAAATAAATAAAAGGCCCGGCCTTATTTTGTGAGAAACACGGTATCAGTAGGTTGCCATAGAAAAACCTATTAGCCAGAACAAAACAAAAAAGTGCTTCATTAAATCCGTCATGATTCCAATCCAGAAAGAAGAAGAAAAAAGAAAGTATTCCAAACGATAGTTTTTTTAAAAAGCCCACACACTTTGTTTGCTGTCCAGGTAGGTGGGTAGATCTCTCTCTCCCCCTCTCTCTCCCTCCATCTCCCTTCCTCTCCCCCTCCCTCCGTCTCCCCTCCATCCCTCTCTCCCGCTCTCTCCCTCCCTCTCCTCTCTCTCCCCCTCTCCTTCCCTCTGACTCTCTCCCTGTCTTCCCCTCCCTCCCTCTCCCTCCCTCCCTCCTTCTCCCCCTCCCCTCCCTCTCCTTCCCTCTGACTCTCTCCGTCTCCCCCTCCCTCTCTCCCTCCCTTCCTCTCACCTTCACTGTCTCTCTCCCTCCCTCTCTCTCCCCTCCCTCCCTTCCTCTCCCTCCCTCCCTCTCTTTCTCTCCCCGTCCCTCCCTCCTTCCC
>NW_020769384.1:62691-87755 GCF_900518735.1 Pseudonaja textilis
AGTAGAGTAGAGTAGAGTAGAGTAGAGTAGAGTAGAGTAGAGTAGAGCAGAATAGAATAGAGTAGAACAGAGTTCCTTATTGGACAAGTGTGATTGCACACATGAGGAATTCTTGGTGCAAATGCTCTCAGTATACATAAAAGAAAAGATACATTCGTCAAGAGTCAAGAATCATCAGGTACAACACTTATTGATAGTCATAGAGTACAAATAAGCAATCAAATCATACTAGGAAACAGTCAATAAAAATCGTAAGGACACAAGCGACAAAGTTACAGTCATACAATCACAAGTGAGAGGGGATGGACGATAAGGAGTGATGAGAAGATTAATAGTAATAGTAGTGCAGACTTAATAAATAGCTGGACACTGTTGAAGGAATTATTCGTTTAGCAGAATGATGGCATTCTAGAAAAAAACTGTCCTTGTGTCTAGTAGTTCTGATGTGCAGTGCTCTATAGTGTTGTTTTGAGCGTAGGAGTTGAAACAGTTTATATCTGGGGTGTGAGGGGTCTGTAGATATTTTCACAGCCCTCTTTGTGACTTGTGCAGTATACAAGTCCTCGATGGAAGGCAGGTTGGTAGTAATGTTTTTTTCTGCAGTCCTAATTACTAATTTTGCACTAATATTGCACTATACAGTAGAATTCAACAAAGCTACTGCCCTGGGATAGAAACTGTTTTTCAGCCATATTTGTTTTTTTCAGCCTCGTTGTTTTTATTATCCTGTACCGTCTGCCAGATGGTAACAGTTCAAAAAAAAAAAGGAGGTTAGCCTGATCTCGGGAAGTTCAATTAATTGGTTTGGTTCTGGAAGAAAAGGCAATGAGATGGTGCTCTTTTTGGAGATGTGGATGAGGAGGAAGAGGAGGAGGAGGAGGAAGAGGAGCAGGGGTTTGACAACAAGATAAAATTCTGATCAAGCACAGCGACATTACTGTCTTCATTTAAACGGCACCTTCATAAGAGTTATCCAACAGGAATGATCCGGCTTTGTGTGCATTTCCTGTTTTTCAAGGATGTATATATGCATGTGTGTGGACATACATGTGCTCCTGTTGATCCCAGCATCTCTCGCTACTGATGGAGGATATTAGTTGGTGCAGTTCACTGGAAACTGAACATTGACAAATTCTGTGTCTGAATTTTACTAAAGGTAAAGGTTCCCCTTGCACATGCATGCTCGTTGTTTCCGGCTCTAGGGGTCGGTGCTCATCTCCGTTACAAAGCCAAAGAGCCAGCGCTGTCCAAAGACGTTTCTGTGGTCATGTGGTCGTCATGACTAAATGCCAAAGGCTCACAGAGGAACACTGTTCCTTTCCCACCAAAGGGGTCCCTATTTTCCTACTTGCATTTTTGTTATGTGCTTTCGAATTGCTACGTTGGCAGAAGCTGGGACAAGTAACGGGAGCTGACTCTGTTACACAGCGCTAGGGATTCGAACCACTGAACTGCCAACCTTTCTGATCGACTGCCCTCAGCCTCCAGGACTGGCCCCGGTTCCTTCCCAACCTCCTCACTACTGCCTGACTCTGCTGCCAGGTCCACCAGCCGCCAGCAGGCCACAACACAGCCATCATAAATGTGCCAAGCACTTGAATTGCAATCGTGTGGCTTCAAGAACCAATTGTGGGAAACAATCCTTAGTCCCCTTTTCAGCATCGTCATAACTTCCAACTTTTGCTAAACAAGTGGCCGTTAAACAAAGACCAACCGTAAACATATGGTGGCTGCGCACTCTAGAGGAAGCAGTATACCATGAGCTGTAAGTGCCCACAATGTGTGCAAAGCAACTGGAATGCAGAGAATATATGTTCTCACTAAGACTGCCCTCTGAAAACGAAATTTCCCAGAAAAATTGCTTTTAGAATTCCACAGCTGAAGATAAATAATAATAAAAAAACCATTAATAAGGTTCTTACTGAGCCTCTATAATGCAGAGATCTAAGTATATCAAACATTATGCTAACCGTTCCCCGCCCCTCTTTCTACTTCTTCTTCCCACCTCTTTGTTGGTACACCATGTTGTGCTCTTAGCTATTTCAAAAGCTGCTGCACCATGAAAACTAATCTACAAAACCGACTCACCTGTAAATACCCTATACGAAAGACATTAACAGCGGGAAAAGTAATGCAGTATTATTTAATACAAAGAGCTATTGACACTCGCTTCTATACTTAGATTTCCACAGTGGCGAGAAGGACTTGGATTTCACAGACTAACTACACAATCCATGCTGGGCTACAGTTGCTATAGATTTATACCATGCTGCAGATTTAAGGCCTATGAAAGACTGGAATCCTACTGCATATGCGTGTAGATTGCTCCAGCTTTTCCTTTTATGTTAATTTAAATTTCCCCCCTCCTTTTTGTGTCATTAATGGAGAGATTGATGGAGGTAGTAAACTAGCATGCTGGCAAGAAAGGGTAACTATACGCTCTTCTTACTAATGCCGTAGTTTTCTAGGTGTTGAGAAATGTATCTGTAAAGAATGTGATTTCATCTTTAAAAGTCCTCACCTATGGTCTGAATCTCATGGCTTCGAAAACTTGTTTTCTACTTATACCAGCCATCGTTTAACAGATTAATAGAGTTGGACGGGACCTTGTCTGGGTCGATTCGTTCACATCTTAATTTCCTAATTTCTACCTCTATTATCCAACCATTGATAAAATACAAAAGTTTGAAAGTATTCTGTCTTTTTTTTAATCTTCAGTGTTAATCTGTCCATTTCTGCACAGTCCAATATATTTTTTAATTATATTTTCTTCTGTAGGTATTTCCTCACTTTTCCAACGCTGCGCAAATAAGAGCTGGAAGGGACCTTGTACGTCATCAAGATCAACCCCTTTGCCGAAGCAGGAGACCCTACACCATATCTGACAGAGGGCAGTGGAATCTCTTCTTGAAAGCTTCCAGTGATGAAGCTCCCATAACTTCCAAAGGTAACTTCTGTTCCGTTGGTTGATTGTTTCTCCTTATTTCCAGGTTGAATGTCTCCATGATCAGTTTCCATCCATTATTCATTGTCTGGCCTTCAAAGGTGCTTTGGAAAATAGCTTGACCCCTTCCTCCTCTCTGTGGCAGCCCCTCAAATATTGGAAGACTGCTATCATGTCTCCCCTGGTCCTTCTCTTCCCTAGACTAGCCATGCCCAGTTCCTGCAACCGTTCATCATACGTTTTAGTATTTAAAGCAGAGGTCTCCAAATGTGGCAACTTTACGACTAGTGGACTTCAATGCCCAGAATTCCTCAGCCAGCAAAGCTCTGAGGAACTCTGGGAGTTGAAGTCCACAAGTTTTAAAGTTGCCAGGGTTGGAGACCTCTGCTTAAACAGACCTCCTATGCAGGTGGCAGAAACAGGAGAATCGCACCAGGGGAGACCTAATGCTACATTCTAAACACCCAATTCTGGTTTTGCTGCCTGCATAAGTAGTTGCCTTGTTGCCAAACCTTATGACCATCCCAGAACTTCTATAGAACAGAGGTCTCCAAACTTGGCAACATTAAGACCTGTGGACTTCAACTCCCAGAATTCTGGAAGTTGAAGTCCACAAGTCTTAAAGTTGCCATGTTTGAGGACCCCTAATTTAAAGAGTCTTTCTCCCTCTTGAGAAGGCATTTACAGAAGACCAAAACATCATCCCTGAAGGCATCTGGAACCTGAATGACACAGATTATCAGCATGTTTCTTTCACTGCAAACCCTTTATCAAGCATCAGTGGATCCATCCTTGCATTCAATTCGGTTTTTCTCTGCCCCGACTCCAAATCATGGGGAAAACAAAACAAAACACCACGTAGCATCAGAGCAGAACTGAGACATGAAGTCAACCCAACCAAGCATCAACTCTGAATCTGGAAAAACGGCCCCTCAGTCCTGCCAAAAAGGAGACAATGAGGAGACAATCTTGCTTCCTGAAACGTCCTTGTTTCCTTCCTAAAAACCTCGGTGGTCTTTAGGCCTGCGCTGAATGCAAACCACGTAAAATGGAATGCGGGTTGAAGCTGTGGTTTCATTCAAATCAAACTGTCTCCTATCCGGCAAGGAAGAACCTTGGTGACCAAGCACGAGTCCGGCAGGACCATGATGGTCAAAACTTCCCCAGTGTCTGAAATCTCAGTTTGGGCTTTGGAGCAGCACGTGCCTATTAATTTACTTTTTAAAAAGCCATTCACCCATTTGCCAATGGTCTAAATAGTAATGCCAGAGTCATCGTAATGCATTCATTACGCACTCTGGGGTGAGGTGAAGGGTAAAAGTGCTTCATGCATGTTTTCCAAGAACGTCACAATAGCCTGGGAAGCGAGACGGTGCTCACTGCTCTAGAGAACCAAATGCAAAACTTTCTTAAAGCTACTAACTCAGGTGACTGATACAGGTGAAAACCGAATCAGCCATGTTGTCAGGATTCCGGCAGTTACTCCAATTAAATCATGAGCTTCGAGCCACACTCCCAAAACTAAAGATTTATTTGAAGGTAACATTGTACGTCCGGCACTAACCTGGGCGTAGCCAACTCTGAGATACATAATTCACTGTCACCCTTGATCCTGCTTTCCCCACCCCACCCCTCTGGGGGTATCATCCAACGAAACACGTCCATAGCCAAGAGTCATCAATCATGCTCTCCAATTCGATTTTTGCTTGGCAGAAGCTTCAGCCATCTAATCAGTCTTTGAAGAAAATATGAATGGAATGTACTTTCGATTCCACACTGCCGCCTGCTCTTTCAAACTCCCCCCTCTTCTTTCTGTAAAAAGAAACTATAAAAAGTGTATACAAAATGTTTTCTGAGTTGACGCATGTTTTGAGAGGCTGCCACAAGAGAGGAAGGGATCAAGCTATTCTCCAAAGCACCTGAAGGCCAGACGGGGGGGGGGGGGGGGGAATAATGGATGGAAACTGATCAAGGAGGAGAGGTTCAACCTAAAAATAAAGAGAAATTTTCTGACAGTGAGAACCATCAACCAATGGAACCAAAGTTGCCTTCGGAAGTTGCAGAGACTTCATCACTTGAGGGTTTCAAGAAGAGACTGGACTGCCATTTCACAAAAATGTTGTAAGGTCTTCTGCTTGGGCAGGGGGTTGACTAGATGACCTACAAGGTCCCTTCTAATTCTGTTCATCTGTTAAATACGAATCAATTGCCAAGTCTCTGAATTTTGATGTATTAAATCTGTTAGATCCTTCCTGTTACCCGGTCCAATCTCTCACTCACTAGGTTATGGTCATGCACTCTCTGCGGAGCCACATCACGAAGGATGTTTTGGCCTACATTTGCTTATAGAGGGAATGCATTCCAGAAGCCAGTTGCATAATTTTGCTTCGGCAAGCAAGCTCTGGGCGAGACAATTTCCTGCTCAAGATTTGCTGGCTGTTTTGCTCTGTATGCAAGGACATGGGATCTGACTCGTACATGACTGAAAAAAATTAGATGCTTAATGAAAGCTTTGCACATTCTGCGCGCACATTTCCTGCAATGGTGGCAGGTTAGTGAATAATCAGGCCCACATGTGTAAAGTTCAACTAGCTACTTTATTCTTCTGTGCCTATTTCACAGGAATCTGCTTGAATAAGAATAAAATAGAAACTGGAACAGAATAAGAATTAGGATAGGATAGAATAGAATAAAAATTAAAATAGGAAACATAAGGATAAGATAGAATAGAATAAGAATTAGAATAGAATAAGAATTAGAATAGAATAAGAATAATAAGAATAGGATAAGATAGAATTAGGATAGAGTAAGAATTAGAATAGAATAAGAATAGGATAGGATAGAATAAGAATTAGA
Source organism: Pseudonaja textilis (assembly GCF_900518735.1). The sequence goes on from NW_020769384.1 coordinate 68,492, forward strand.
GTAGAATAAGAATAATAAGGATAAGATAGAATAAGAATTCGAATAGAATAAAATAAGAATAGGATAGGATAGAATTGAATAAGAATTAGAATCAGAATAGAATAAGAAAAATAAGAATAGGATAGGATAGAATTAAAATAGAGCAAGAATTAGAATAGAATAGAATAGAATAAGAATAAGAATAATAAGAATAGGATAGGATAGGATAAGAATTAGAATAGAATAAGAATTAGACTAGAACAGAATAAGAATAGAACAGAATAAGAATAATAAGAATAGGATAGGATACGATAGAATAGAATAGTACAAGAATTAGAGTAGAATAAGAATAATAAGGATAGGATAGAATAAGAATTAGAATAGAATAAGAATAAGAAGAATAGGATAGAATAGAATAACAGATTTGGAAGGACTTCTAGTCCAACCCCCGGTTTTAGGCAGGAACCCCTAGACTGTAGTTGTTAAGTGAATCAGGCAGTCATTAAGCGAATGTGGCTTTCCCCATTGACTTTGCTAGTCTGGGAAGGCTGTAAATAACAATCACATAACCCGGGGATGCTTCAACCATCATATACACATACTGATTTCCAAGTATCGAAACTTTGATCACGTGGCCGTGGGGGATTCTGCAATGGATGCAAGTGGGAGGACCAGTCACAAGCCAGTGAGACAGTGAGAGTGAGAACGATCAATCGGTGAAACAGAAGTTGCCTTCAGAAGTTGTGGGAGCTTCACCACTGGGAGCTTTCAAGAAGAGACTGGACCGCCATCTGTCAGAAATGGTGCAGTAGGATTTCCTGCTTGAGCAGTGTGTTTGCCGGCAGACGGCGCAGACGGCAGCGGAATTAGACAGTGGGTAAGAACGGGGACCAATCTGGGAGTCTGGAGAGGACTCGGATGAGGGTCCTGCGTTTGATGCAGAGATGGGGCCAGGACCATCTGGGAGTGGGGTGCTGACTCCGGAGCCTCCGGAGTCTGGCATTAGCAAGGCCGAGGAATAAGGGGAGCCTGTTCTCAGCGTGCGTGTGCACAGAACTGCCAGAAGGCAAGAGCAGCTAAGACAAAAGTGGCGACTCTGGAGTAAGGCTGGGATGTGATTGCCCCTCCCATAAGGTATAAAGGACAGGCAAAGGTGAAGAAACCTTTGCAGGAAGCAAAGTCGTTCATTCTGTTCAGATTAATTGTAATGAATTGTTCGTTCTGTTCAGAAGCATAATTCCCAGCACTGAAATAAAACAAGAGTTGTTTTAACTAAATGTGTACTTAATTACAGTCTCGGAAGCCTTGGTCAGAACAATACAGAGCAAAGTTACACATGTGAGCATGCAGTATTTGAAAAACAGGAGATCAATTAATTTTGTGGCTATCTACATACCTGTTTTTCCCTCTTTGTGAATTCATTAGCTTTCAACTCTCAATGAAATGAAGCTCAACTATTTTTTACTCAACGTTTCATTACAACAGACGTTCCAGGCATCTTACGTGATAATCAACAATTTAATGTAATAAAAATCCAAAGATCAGTAACTGTTCCCATTTGTTTTGCGGTGGTAAATGAAATTTAAATTGTAACCTTCTAAAGAGAGAAACCTTTTTTCCTCATTATATTATTCTATAAAAAAACAAAGATGTTAATACAGCTCTTGAAATAATTATCCAAGTGGTAAACTGCGCATGTGCTCAGCGAGCATAATCTACCAGAGATGTCCTGATGCACCTTAAAAATTAACACACTCAATAAGACAAGAGACTTTTTGCTAACTAAAACCCATTTCACAAAATGCATAATATATCAATTTGACAGAAATCAGAAATTATAAAAATGTACATAAAAGCCTTCTCCTGCAGTGTTATATCTGTTCCTACAAACTAATTAGTGTATTTGTGTCTCTTCTTTAGAGCCTGCTACTAGCCTTGATTTATCAAAGTGATGTTTTTCCAGTCATTAATGGAGGGACAAAGTACAACAGATTGCTTTAAAAATAGCAACAGGATAGAGATTGAAGCAGCAAGTTATTTTGCAGAACCGATAACCACTTCTCTTAAAATCTTTGAATAATGGATCAGGCAGGACCGCTGAAATAGGGAGGGACTAGCCAAACTCTAGTAGGTGCCACTACCTAACACATTTGGACTATATGATTCTTTGGATCACTTCATGTTCTTCATGAAGAATGTTCTGACCAAGGCTTCCTGAGACCGTAATTAAGCACACGCTTAGTTCAAACAACTCGTTTTATTTCAACACTGGGAATTATTTTCATTCCCAGCCTGTAATGAGTCCCAAACAGTCCCTTGAGATAAGCACCCACCTTTCTTTCCTTTGAGTTGCTGCCAACAATTAGAGTGCCAAATTAATTGTAAAAAACCAACCAAAGTACAAAGTCCACACAGAGCTTCAAGGTTTAATCCGAACAGAGCAAGCGACTTTGCTTTCTGCAAAGGTTTCTTCACCTTTGCCTGTCCTTTATTAGAGGACAGGCAATCACCTCCAAGCCTTACTCCCAAGTTGCCCCTCTTTTCTCAGCTGCTCTTGCCTTCTGGCAGCTTTGCACGCGCACATACTGGGAACAGGCTCCCCTCGTTCCTCGGCCTCGCTGCTGCCAGATTCTGGAGGCTCTGGAGTCAGCACCCCACTCCCAGATGGTCCTGGCCCCATCTCTGCATCAGATGCAGGACCCTCGTCCGAGTCCTTTTGAGACTTACGGATTGGTCCCCAAACTTCCCCAGTGTCCAATTCTGCTGCTGTCTGCACAGGCCGCTGGCAAACCACAACAACACAATGCTTCTTCTAATGTGAATGATCAGCTTGTGCACTCAACTTAAGATGACCAGAATAGATTTCATAAAAGTAAAGATGTTTAAAGATTAAATCTCCAGGCATTTGGAATGGTCTCCATAGTTTGCACTCAGCATCTAATCAAATGATAGAGTTGGAAGGGGCCTTGAGGGGCTTCTGGTCCAACCCCCTGCTCGTGCTCAAAGGGAGGTACTAATACCACTCTATAAAGCCTTAGTAAGACCACACCTGGAGTACTGCATCCAATTTTGGTCACCACATTATAAAAAAGATGTTGAGACTCTAGAAAGAGTGCAGAGAAGAGCAACCAGGATGGTTAGGGGATTGGAGGGGCTAAAACATACAATGAACGGTTGCAGGAACTGGGCATGGCTAGTCTAGGGAAGAGGAGGACCAGGGGAGACAGGATAGCAGTCTTCCAATATTTGAGGGGCTGCCCCAGAGAGGAAGGGGGTCAAGTTATTTTCCAAGGCACCTGCAGGCCAGACAAGGAATAATGAATGGAAACAAAGAGAGATTCAACCCGGAAATAAGGAGATTTTTTTTTCTGACAGTGAGAGCAATCAATCCATGGCACAGAAGTTGCCTTCAGAAGTTGTGGGAGCTTCATCACTTGAGACCTTCAAGAAGAGACTGGACTGTCATCTGTCAGAAATGGTGTAGGGTCTGCTTGGGCCGGGGGTTGGACTAGATGACCTACAAAAGGTTCCTTCCAAGTCTGTTAATCTGTATCTGTATCATGCAGGAGATCCTATACCATTTCAAACAAATGGTTGTCTCACCTCTACTTTCAAACCTCCAGTGATGGAACACTTACAACTTCTGGAGATGAGCCGTTTCAATGGTTAATTGTTCTCGCTATCAGGAAATTTTCTCCTTAGTTCTAGGTTGCTTCCGTCCTTAGTTGCTTCTTCTCTTGCCTTTAGAAGCTTTGGAGAATGGACTGCACCCCCATATTTCTCTGTGGCAGCCCCTCAAATATTGGAACACTGCTACCATCAAGGCAAGGGCAAGCAACCCGTGGAATACAGATGTACAACAGCTGAAAAATTATAAACACTTCATACTTTGGGCTGTGCTTCTTAGGGCATATTTGGAATTAAAAGTTCTATAGCAACTGTAGTGACAGTAATCATCTATTTTTATCCTCAACCCATGGCAGACAACTTTGTTATAATTATCTCAGTGGTCACCTTCTTTCAGGAAACAATTGAAATGCCATGTAAGTTGGTGGACAGGACACAAGCCAAAAGATGGGTGAAGACTTCCATATTCTAATTTTCAATAGCTTTTTCACCTGTTCATTTTCTCTTCTTCTCTCTTTGTCCCCAGGTATCTCTCTTTGAAGGCCTTAAAGGGAAGTCTAAGGTGGTTATGAAGGTTATTTCCATCCTTGGCTTTTTCCATTACTAATAGAAAGTTTCTGCATGAGCACGAAAGGTTTAGGCTAGGTTTATCTTCTAATCTTTGTCCTACCCTTAAAAATAACCTAAAGAAAACAAACACTAATGCCACCTACTACCAGTAATGGTGTCTTGTGACTACCTGTTGAGTACCAATGGCTGTTCTGATCAAGGCTTCTTGACACAGTAACAATCACACACTGTTCCCCAAACCCTTTTTGTTTTATTTCAACAGCTGTGAATTATATGCATTCACAGCCCGTATTGAGTCCCACAGTCTTTCAGGATAAGGCTGATAAGCACCCACCGTTATCTCCATTGAAATGCTGCCAACGAGTAAATTGCCAATTGGATGCACAAGGCCAAACGGAGCATAAAGTCGACATGGAGCTTCAGATTTTAAACCGACCAGAATGAACAAAGTTGCTTCCTGCAAAGACTCATGTCCCTTTGCTTCTCCTTTATGTCTTATGAGAGGGGCCAATCATCTCCAAGCCTCCCGCTGTTCCTCTGCCTCGCCGACGTCAGATTCTGGAGGCTCCGGAGTCAGCATACAACTCTCTGATGGCCCTGGTCCCATTTCTGTGTCGGACGCAGATCCCTCGTCTGAGCCCTCCCCAGACTCCCAGACTGGCCCATGTTCCTCCTCACTGTCTGAGTCTGCTGCCAGCTCCGCAGGCCACTGGCGGACCACAATAATGGCATAAAGAACTTTGGAAATGCTAAATAGAAATATTAGAGATGAAAATAATATAAAAGGGATGAAAATTAAAAAGGAAGTATTTAAGTTGCAAGCATTTGCAGATGATCTGGTTTTTATCTTAGAAGACCCACTAGAAACAGCATCAAAATTGATAGAAAAGATAGAGACATATGGAAAGGTGGCTGGTTTGAAAATTAATAAAGATAAGACAAAGATCTTGACAAAGAATATGCTATCAAGACAAAAGGAAGAATTGGCAGGCCTATTGAAAATTCAGGTCACAAATAAGATCAAGTACTTGGGGATATACTTGACAGCAAGATGCAGTACACTAAAAGAGAATAATTATATCAAACTTAAATAGCAGATAGCACTAGATTTGGTGAAATGGGAAAATTTACAACTGTCATTAATAGGGAGAATATCAACAATCAAGATGAATATATTACCCAGAATTTTATATTTGTTTCAAACAATTCCAATTAGGCTTGGAAAAGACTACTTTGAAGATTTAAATAAAATTGTGTTGAAATATATATGGCAAGGTAAGAAAGTGAGAATGAAATTAAAACTTTTGCAAGATGCAAGAATAAGAGGAGGATTTGGTTTGCCTAATTGGGAGTTGTATTACCAAGCTACAAATTTGATGTGGGTTAAGGAATGGATAACATTAAGAAATACTAGATTGTTGACATTAGAAGGACATGATCTGTTTTTGGGGTGGCATGCTTTTTTATGGTATAAAGGAACTAAACCACAGGGGTACTTTAGAAGACATTATATACGGGAGTCTCTGTGGTTAAACTGGGAGAAGATTAAAAGACAATGTTATTTGAAAATTCCAGTCTGGCTATCGACTATTGAAGCATTTTCTTATCCTATAATATACAAAAAGGAACAAACAGTTAGATATGGTGAAATATTGAATGAAAAGGGTGAGTTTAAATCTATACAAAAACTAGAGGAACAAGGTATAAAGATGAATTGGTTTTCATATGCGCAAATACATTCAAGGTATGATAAAGATTCTAAAACAGAAGGTTTCTATGATAAACTGACTGACTCAGATAAGATTTTGACAGGTACTGATGAAAAAGGGTGATTAAAAAATTGTATGGATATTTATTAGAAATTAAACTAGAAGAACAAGTTAAAGAAACTATGATTGCTTGGGGGAAGAATTTTGGATATGGGATTGATCTAGAGAAATGGCAAAAATTGTGGTCTCAAAATTATAAAATGACAATGTCAACAGCATATAAAGAAAATTTGTATAAGATGTTTTACAGGTGGCATTTTCCTCCGACAAGAATGTTCAAGAATAAATCCGAAAAATGTTGGAAATGTCATCAGACGCTTGGCTCATATTACCATATGTGGTGGACTTGTGCGGATGCTAAAAAATACTGGACTAAAATCCACACCTGGTTGAAAAAAATGACAAAAAAACATAGATTTGAAACCAGAGATATTTTTATTGGGAATTTTACCTGAAATATATCGTAAAGACTTGAAATACCTGATTGTAAATGTATTAACAGTGGCTAGGATTGTATTTGCTAAAAACTGGAAAAATGAGAAAATACCATCACAGGAGGAAATCATTAAGAAAATATTGGAATGTGCTGAAATGAGTAGATTGACATTTGAAATTAGAGAACAAGAGGATAAACAATTTTATAAATTTTGGGATCTATTCTATCAATGGTTAGACAATAAAATATAGTAATGAAATATATAGACTTTTAGAAAATAATAACTATATAAAGATGTATTCTTTTCTTATTATATCTACAAAATGATTCTGGGATAGATCTGGGATGATAATATGACTTGTCATAAAACAAATTAAGTAAAATATGTTCATTTTGTAAAATATGAATGAATAAAAGTATAGTCAAACGATTGATTAATAATGATATTAATGTATTTAATATTTGATTGAAAATACGAGATTATATACAATGTAATTATAATTGAAGACTATGAAATGGAAGCACAAAACAATTTGTAAATCAACTGGCACACTGTATGTACATATATGGAAGATGACTTGATGTTTTTATGTTTTGTTTGTTTATGTTTGTTTTAAAAACCAATAAAAATAAAAATAAAACAAAATAAAATAAGGGAAAAAAACCAAAATAAATAATGGCATAAAGAAAAAGATAAGCAACATTCAACCGGTTAGGAAGGAAACTCTGCTACCTGGTCTTCTGAAAGGCCATAGGAAGGAAACAAGTCATGGCTAACCTGATGGATAGATGGAGTTTGGGTTTTTCTACATTGCTTTTGAGATGGTGGGGGTGGCATTTAAGATTAGGGTGGGAATGAGAAACTTTCTAAAAGCAAGCTATTCTTATCCCCCATATTCAAAGCAGTCTTGTAGGAAAAGAGCAGGTAGAGCTGGGGGTAGAGTTAAGTGTGTCATTAGCTTAGAGTGGTTATGTTGCCACAAATGGTGCAAGCCCAATTGTTCTGGAATCCCATTGATTCTTATCTGCCAATTTAATATTGAACTTTGCTTGACTAAATTCTTTTATGTAGAGTTAAACAATACATCTTTGAATTGCAACTTAATCTATGGTCCCGATTCTTTGTTCCTTACAAGTCTGGATTTGTTGTATTTTTTTTCCCTTCTCCATTTCTTAATGGCTTTTAGTAGGCGCTGAGGAAACAACTACTACTAGGACGGAAAGTATGAATTCAGTGGCATTAATTGTCTATTTACGTGGGCGGAGGGCTTTCTTAAGGATATTCCCCCTTCCCTATTTGAAGAGAAAACTTTTACACGTTCAAAAAAGTCTAAATGTAGGCAAGTGCTTTCTTAGCCTTCCCATAATTTCAAGCAGTTAAACTAGAACAAAGATCTTGATTAGGAGGCCTCCAGAGGCAAACCCAGGGAATCCAGATGTTTTTCAAAGCCTGATTGACTGAGCCTTCAAAAAGAAATGGAATTGTGACAACTGAGTATACCTGATCTATGGTTTATTCAGCCCCTACTTTCTGATATACTTCTGTAGGCTATCAAGAGACTTCTGGCCAGAAGACACAATTAAGAAAAATCTCGGGAAGTATACTTAGCTTACAGTTACAATAACTGATATTTCATGGCAAAGTTAAGTACCGAATTAAAAAAAATATCCTTTGTATAATAGCTGTGGCACTTAACGTTTCATTCATTCATTCATTCATCATCACTGCAGGATAATTAGCTAATGAATAATTATTAATATTTCTATTTTTATTCACCCTTTCTGCCTTTCGTTTCCATTCACTTTAAAGCTGACATCATCAATTCAAATTACCTGCCTCCCATTTATCAACTGTAGATTTATCTGAGACCTAGTTAGCTGAAGTCTGCAGGATGCACAGATTTTAGGAACAGGCTACTAACAAGGGCTATCAAGAGTTGTTCTTTGGGATGTTAATAAAAATGTGCGTGAGAGGATATGCAGAATCCAACTACACCTATTGGGAGTATTTCAGGACAGTGAATATACAGGTGATGTTGTTGGCATCTAAACAGTTTCTATATGAGGAACAAGTTCTCCAAGAGAAAAAATACCAGAAAACTCTCAGGAACAATGAAATAAACAAGAATGTAAGGCAATGAAGGATGATGACTTATCTGAATATAATATTGTGTTACTGAGAATGGTGAAACTTCTCCATCCACACACCACTGGAATAGGCATCTATCAGGGCTGTGCCATGTTCGTTGTTCAGATGTAGACAAGGGGATTAAAATAAATTTATTTTAATTTGCCACCTGTGTCTTTTCTCATTCTGCCTTTTCAAAGTTAGCCCAAAGGCTCAATGGAGATAGGTCCAGAATGTAGCAGTACAATGATAAAAGTTGTTCAGTTCTTATTTGCAAGACCTGTTTCAGGAAGAGATTTGTAAATTTCATTATCTGTGGGGTGCTAATCTTAATCCTCCAAACTTTTCATAAAATGTACAAAAAAATAGTTGGATGAAATCATCCACAGTTTTTGTTCAAGTATCACTGGTATGCACATGGCATTCAGCTCTATTTCTGGCAAGTCAAATGAATCTGTGGAAGTTCTAAACCACTTTTGACAATCAATAAACTGAGATTGATCCAAATAAGACCAGGTAATTCTGGATTTGTAATGCATTGTAAACCAGTGTATTAATTATTTTATGAGGGGTCCTTAGGACACCTCGTTTCAACCCTGAGCTACAAATATTCTCCCTTATTGGTATTCGTTTTATATGTGGTTGCATTCACACTGAAAAAACAAATGTCTAGCTTGGAAGATGCCCAACCTTGTCAACAGAGGCGCAAGTGATCTCATGCCCTTGAATTATTTTATTCCAACATCAGTTACTTTATTTGCGACAGCTTTTCTCAGCTATTGATGTCCCAATCATAGTAATATGACAGATGCAAGGTTGGGCCACCATCTTAGACTGCCTAATATGAGGTTCCCTTGAAAACAATTGAAGCATGTCAAAAATTACAGAATGTAATGATTTAATTAAAGCCAATATTAAATTGATTTGACTTTCTTAGGTATACCCATATAACATCCATTTTGAAGGCTCTACATTGGCTGCCTATTTATCACTGAACCAAATTCAAGCTGCTGGATCTGTAAAAAACTTTGGGACCGAGAGCTCAGGAAAAGCTCCCATACCAAATAGCTGCGCTGTGCAATGCTTCAGATGCCATTTCCAAAAGGTATTTTGGAAGGTATAGGAGTGAAAATTATTGTCTGTATCTGCAATTATTTAAAGCGGAGGCATCCTTCCCTATTTGCATAGACCAAGAAAAGAAGAAAACAAAAATTAAATCACAAAATATCCAGAATAAAAATCTACTCAGTACTGCTATTAAAATAATCAGAGGAGATGATTCTTTTCTACATTCTATTTATGGAAGAGCATTAAGGATAGCATTAAATAGAGGCCTTCTCTGTAGTGGCACAACGATTTCAGAAGACCTTCTTGTGAGAGTTATGCTGACATCATATTCATTTTGGAGCCAAATTAACCTTTTCCCGTTATTTTAATGATTCTACTTTCATCAAGTGGAATTATTCAATTGCTTTAAATCTGAATGTACTGCTTACTGCTTTATTATTATAATTGTTACTAACATTGGCATGTGGTATATTTTGGGCAAAAGTACAGTCAAATATACAGATAATTCTGTCTGTGACAATTAGCAACAAAAAATAGAGCATCAATAAGCATAAATGTGTTTAGAACATCCACCGGTACAATATACTTAAAACCAGCCAGAAGGCAAGAATTTAAAGACACACTCAAATCATTTCCATCTGTTATGTTTAAGCTTCACTCTTTCAACTCCTTCATAAAGTGATTTAGATGAGCGGATAGAAGGGGAACTCATCGAATGTGCAGACACCACCAAGCTGGGGGAATAGCCAAGATGTTAAAACAGAAATCTCCAAACTTGGCAACTTTAAGACTTGTGGATTTCAACTCCCAGAATTCTCCAGCCTTCTGGGACTTGAGGTCCACAAGTCTTAGAAGTTGCCAAGTTTGGGGACCTCTACTTTAGAAGATAGGTTCAAGATCCAGAACGGTCTTGACAGATTTGAACACTGGATCCCGTCCAACAAAATGCAATTAGGTGATGAGAAATGTAAAGTTTTACACTTAGGCAAGAAAAACCAAATACACTGATATAGAATAGGTGGTCCCTGGCTCTACAGCAGTAAAGTGTCTTCCTATATTTTGCTGAGTATTTATTTGTGTTACTCAAGTACTTATCCAATCTCTAATGTAGGGAGAATAGAGACTCAGATACACATACAGATTAACAGAGTTGGAAGGGACCTTGTAGGTCATCTAGTCCAACCCCCCCCCTCCCCAAAGCAGGAAATCCTAGACCATTTCTGACAGATGGCAGTTCAATCTCTTCTTGAAGGTCTCAAGTGATGGTGTTCCCACAACTTCTGAAGGCAACTTCTGTTCCATGGGTTGATGGTTCTCACTGTCAGAAAGATTCTCCTTATTTCCAGGTTGAATCTCTCCTTGTTCAGTTTCCATTCATTATCCCTTGTCTGGCCTTCAGGTGCATTGGAAAATAGTTTGACCCCTTCCTCTCTGTGGCAGCCCTTCAAATATTGGAAGACTGCTGTCATGTCTCCCCTGGTTCTTCTCTTCACTAGACTAGCCAGGCCCAGTTCCTGTAAGCGTTCATTGTATATTTTAGCTTCCAGTCCCCTAATCATCCTGGTTGCTTTTCTCCGCACTCTTTCTAGAGTCTCAACCTCTTTTTTTATAGTACATAGTATGGACCCAAGCCGGGGGAGTGGGGGGAGGGAATTCTACCAGTTTGCACCTATTCTGTAGAACCTGTTAACTGGCCTAATCCTGTAAGGAAGGCAGGAAGGAAACATTCTGGTGTTGCTTACAGAAACTGCCTCATTCTTGGCAGGACTAGACTTCCTGTCTCTGGAACTTCTCTGGAGTTTTTTCCCCCTCCTTTGCTGGTACTTTTCTTGTGTGGAGTGACTGTTCGAAGTTACAGCGGCACTGAAAAAAGTGACTTATGACCATTTTTGACACTTACGACTGTTGCAGCCTCCCCACAGTCATGAGAGGCCAGGCAAGGAGATGCGTGCCTCGATGTGAGGGATATTGAGTTGGCCACGCCCAGCCAATAACATGATCACCAAGCCACGTCTACCCAGTCACATGACCACCAAGCCACACCGACCACCTAAACCATGCCCACAGAACTGGCTGTTAAAAATTTGAATCCCATCCCTGCCCCAAGCATAATATCTAAGCCGATAGTAAGTAAAAAGGCTGGGAACTCCTTTTCTTCTCTTTTCTACAGCCAGGCCTGCTAAAAAAGACATTCCCTCCTCTTTAAATACAGCGAAAGCACAAGCGGGCAATATGAATTGACTACTTCTTGACACTTTCAAAACACAAGAGGCTGAGTCAAAATGTTAAGTACCCTAATTATCTTAGCAGGCTCCAAGTGGCCTCCCCACTTTGCTTGGAGCCTTCCTTGACAAGCCTTCGTTGCTCTCTCCTGCCCAAAACACACTTTGTTGAAGGATTCTTTAGGCTCTCTGCAAGCCTCCAGCCACTGGAGCTGTGTACATGGTGTACATAAAATACCGCTTTGTGTCTTCACACAGTTGTGAAAAGCGAGAGGAATCATGCCAGACGCCCTTTCCAAATATGATAATGTACAATCCAAAGCCCCTTCCACTGACGTTCGCAGAGGCATTCAGCACGGAGTCAAAACTGCATGGAATCTGGCCTTGTGTTAAGATAATAGATATGTGTGTGTGTGTGTGTGTGTGTAGATGTCTTTTATTTGTAGAACTGTTTCTTCATTCTGGTGATTTGAAGGATTTCTTTTCTATCATGATTTGAAAAAGTATGGTTAATCCTCGACTTACAACCCTGTGTTGACCTGGGGCATGGCACAAGGGCAACACAGCCAGAGAATAAGTATCGGTCCCTTTATTAGCTCCAACTTTGCCCACAGTAAGCCGGTTACTTTCCGGTCTGGAGAAAAACTCTCCCACCAACCTGCAACGTCCAAACGTTGTAAACAGAAAACTTTAAACTATAAATCCGACAAGGCAAGACAAGGTTATAAATCCGGCAGGGCAAGATCAGGAGTTCCAGAAATGAAGTAACAAACCAGTTGGGAGGATGCCAGGAACTCACATAACAACAGCCAACTCTAGATAAACCCAATGTTTGTCCTGACTATCGCTCCTCCCAACTGCCTCTCCTTTAAATTCCTTCCCCAGGTATGCCTGGTGAAGGGAATCAGGGGGCCTTTCCTTCCTTGTAAGCCACACAACCCATGTTGCTCTCTTCTCTGTTCTTCCCTGTGGGCCCTAGGATGAAGAGCGGGTGGGGCTGGGTCTTCCTCTGAACTCCCTTGTTCTACCTCTCCCCTGCTCTGCCCAGCCGGACCTTGCCCTTCCCCAGTTTCCTCCACAGCCAACTGAGGCACACTCCTACTCCCTGTCAGCTGTTCGTCTTCCTCCTCGGATTCAGACTCCGGTGACAAACCCTTTGTTTACCGAGCGTTATGACAGTGCTGAAAAACGTTATCAGTCCTCCTACTTACAACTATTGCAGCATCCCCGTAACTATGTGGTCAACATTTGGATGCTTAGCAACCATCTTTTAAGATGGTTGTGGCATCCCGGTGTCACATTAATTGTCACTTGCAACCTTCCCAGTCAGCTTTTGGATAGGCAAAGTCAACGGGAAGTCAGATCCAGTTAACAACAGTGCGATTCGCTTAATGACTGTGGCAAAAAAAAGTTGTAAAATCAGACATGAGTTGCTTAACAACTGCCTTGCTTAGCGCTGGAAGTTCCAGTCTTGACCATGGTCGTTAAGTCAAGGACTATATGTAACTGGAAAGCACAATTAATGGGATGAGACATTTTTGGAACAGTAACGTTTACTGGGTTTCATGGGGATGCAGAAAACCGTTGGCTTTTAGCAACCCAAACAAACACACAGTATTGTTTTATTGTTTCAACTGGCCCCCCCAAAAGAGTAATTATCCTGTGTGGTTTCCAAATATGGACGTATTTCCCTCCCCCCCATCCTCAGGCTACTAATAAAAAAGAGCAATAAATCATATAACAGGGTGCAGAGTAATTTGGAGCAGCGTTACATGTGGTGAGGAGCACAAGAGAAAATCAAAGGATGGATGTTGCTCAAAGGACATTGAGTATGTGAATTGTGGTGGTCGGAGTGGAGAGAGGATTTGGGAGGGAGGAGGAAGAAAGAAAAAGGATAAAAAGGAGGGGATGAAGAGGAGGAGGAGGAAGAAGAAGAGGAGAAAGAAAAGAAGAGGAGGAGAGGAGGAGGAGGAGAAACGGAGGAGGAGGAGAGGAAGAGAAGAAGAAGAAGAAGAGGAGGAGGAGAGGAAGAGGCGGAGGAGGAAAAGAAGAGGAGAAGAGGAGGAGGAGAAAAGGAGGAAGAGAGGAAGAAGAGGAGGAGGAGGAGGAGAGGAAGAGGAGAAGGAGGAGAGGCAGAGAAGGAGAGAAGGAGGAGAGGAGGAGAAGAAGAGGAAGAGGAGGAGAAGAGGAAGAGGTGGAGGAGGAGGAGGAAAAGAAGAGAAGAGGAGGAGGAGGAGAGGAGGAGGAGAAAAGGAGGAAGAGAAGAAGAAGAGGAGGAGGAGAAGAGGAAGAGGAGAAGGAGGAGAGGCGGAGAAGGAGGGGAGGAGAGGAGGAGGAGAAGAAGAGGAAGAGGAGGAGGAGGAGAAGAGGAAGAGGAGGAGGAGGAGAAAGAAGAAGGAGGAGAAGGAGAAGGAGAAGGAGGAGGAGGAGGAGGAGGAGGAGGAGGAGGAGAAGAAGAAGAAGAAGAAGAAGAAGAAGAAGAAGAAGAAGAAGAAGAAAGAAAGAAAGAAAGAAAGAAAGAAAAAAAAAGTAACTGCCAGAAAAGGCAGCAGGGGAAAATATATACAGGAGGAAGTGAGGGTTCAGACAAAGACAGGCTGGTATAGAGCTATGCCAAAGCATTTGGTCTCCATTCAGGAATGCCATTCCACAGTCTATGCCCACACGTCCGTCGCAGGCCTGTCCACCCACCAGGAAGGGGAAATTAAAACCATCCTTTCAGGCTACAGCAAAGAGCCGTAGAGAAATAAGAGGACGGCTCAAACCGACGGGGAGCCAGGAATTAAGACTCATAGCCCCCAGAAAGTGGGGAGGAAGGGTTGGGGGAGAGACAGCAAACGGCATGGGCGGGTGGGGGAAGGCAATGCCATGTGGCCGACTTTCTGTATGAAATCCTCATTAAAGATCCAGAAGGATTGGAAAGCGGCTTTTGCAAGCGTCCGGGCTCCTAATTCCACCCCCCCATTACACACACCCTGTCCCGGGAGAAATCAAACTGTTGGGTCATCTGTTTTCACCGTCCAAGGTTCACAGGCCAAAGACGGTGCGATGATGAACGGATGGAAGATTTAGGAGGTTGTGGAGAATGGAAGAAAAAAACAAAGTTCCAACACAGTTAACCTCTGTGTGTATTAAGTACAATTCTTAGTACGGATTTCAAGACGGCCTGGAGTAAGGCTAGAGTACATTTCCTGACCGTGAGAACAATGAATCAGTGGAACAACTTGCCTCCAGAAATTGTGAATGCTCCAACACTGGAAGTTTTTAAGAAGAGATTGGATAACCCTTCGTCTGAAGTGGTATAGGGTTTCCTGCCTAAGCAGGGGGTTGGACTAGAAGACCTCCAAGGTCCCTTCCAACTCTGTCTATTCTATTCTATTCTATTCTATTCTATTCTATTCTATTCTATTCTAGTCTAGTCTAGTCTATTCTATTCTATTCTATTCTATTCTATTCTAGTCTAGTCTAGACTTTCCTCATTCTTTTATATTCTACTCTACTCTAATTCTTTTTTTTCAGTAAACTTTATTAGATTTACAATTAAAATATACAAACATCACACACATAGGTTGGGAGGAAGGGAAAAAAAGAGAAAAAAGGGGGGAGGGGTATACAGTTAAAAGATGGTTACATCATCAACAGTTTGTGGTACCTTATTTATCTCATTATTTTGTGCCAAATTTGCAAATAATCTTTTGTGTGAATATCTAATTACTACTATCATCACTGTCCCTCATTTACAATTGGTTATTCTTATTATCTATGATCTATCTTCAGTCTATCCACTCATACCAACAGTTTCTAATTCTTATTGTACTCTATTCTTTCTTCCTCATTCTTTTTCATTCTTTCGTTATTCTTTCCTTATCCTATCCTATCCTATCTATCCTAACCTATCCTATTCCAGTCCATCCTATTCTACTCTAATTCTAATAATTGTACTCTACTCTATTGTATTGCAGGCAAGTGCTGGCTGGCCTGGAAAAAGCAGAGCTTGATGAAACTGGACCTCTGGGCTGGATAAATGTTTAAAGCAACCAAGAAAACATCTTTGTGGTGATATTCAATCATTCCAGGTCATGGTTGTGTCAAAGGTGCTTTTTTCTCTTTGAAAACATTTTGCCTCTCATCCAGGAAGCTTCTCCAGCTCTAACTGAAGTTCAGAGAAGCAAACGGTTTAGCTAGAACTGAAGAAGCTTCTTAGATGAGAAGCAAAATGTTTTCAAAGAAAAAAAACAAGAAAAGTCGAATTGCCTTTTGGCGGGGGGGGGGGGAAGCATCTTTGAGACAAACAAGGAAACAGATACACACGTATACACACAAACAGACCTACCACTCATTTTCAGCTATTGTGAAAAGCCTGCCGGGAGGTTGATACAGTTGGGAGTCAATATAGCTTTTGCAAATACGCCGATTCAGAAAGTCTGGGGTTCTACTTACACCAAAGATGGTATAAAAGGCCCTTGTCATGCCCTTGTTAAGAGTCGGACTTGAGGGAGAGGAGGAACAGCTGACAGGGAATGGAAATGTGGCTCCAGAGGTTGTGGAGGGAGCCAGGGAAGGGCAGAGGCCGGCTGGTCAGTCAGAGGAGGACCCAGGCCCATCTCCTCTCCATCCTAGGGCAAGCAGGGAGGAGAGGATAAGGGAAACATGTGGTCTACTCAGGAGGAGAGGGCCTTGATCTTCTTCATGGGCTGCAGCTGTGACAACTGAATAAGAAGATGGACACGCATATGGGCAAGTGCTGGAAACAAAGCGTGTAAATATCTCTAGTTTATTGTTCCTCTCTGAGTTTGGCGCCCTTCCCAGTGTGTGTTCTGATATCTGTGGACGTCTTCCAGCCCTCATCTTGCCTGGTTTGTGTGTCTTTTACTCTTTAAAATTTAAACGGCATTTCCTCCTTCTTGTAACTGCTTGTGTGGGAGTTTTTTGTCTCCAGTCAAGCATATCTAGAGCTTTGAAGCAAAGTGAAGGAATAAAAGGGGATTTACCTGTTTTTTGTGACTATGTTTATTTTGTATCCCATCCTGGGTCATCACAGCCCTAGGCAGGAGTAGGAACCAATGTCGGTCTATGCTCAGGTTCATAATGTGGGTAACACACCATTTGCTAACTAACACCCATGGCTTGCTTCATCGTTTAGTTAATAAACAGCAAGTGTAAATCATGAACCACGCCAGCTAGATGCACACGACTTAAACAAACCACGTTGCAACACTGTATGGTGCGGCTAGATCTGGTTTGCAAAGGACCACAGCACCTGAAATCTGGTTTGGAGGACTTCATCACTTGGATTTGAAGCAGAAGTGTGCAAGATATGATAAACATCCCATTTGCAAAGATCTTTTTTTTTTTTAAAAAAAAGTTGCATTCTGTCTCCTATGTTTACCCTCAGAAATGGAACTGTCAATCTAGCCTCAGGCCTGGGTATAAATTCTGCCCACAAGAGACCAGCGCAATTCTGAATCTCTAAGGAAAAACTGCCAACTGTGTCAAGCAGCTTCCTAATCTGGCCCCCTTCCCCTCCAGGACATATTGCACCATCTTCTGAACTTGGAAAGGAATCGACTATTATTCTCAAATTCTCTCCAGCTCCTTGGGGGGCGGGGTTTGTTTCTGAAGCAAGCAGCAGCCTTGAAACACGATGAAGAATAATGCATGTACCTGTGGCACACCTTGGTTTCAGAAAGGGCCGCAAACATGGAAGTTAAGTTAAGACCAAGCTTTCTATTATAGTTCCTTCCTACCACCAGGCTGTTGGGAGACAGCTACTGTTTAGAAAATACATGATGCAAACCCAAGATTCTTTCATAGCATGGATCTTTCAATTGATTGATTGACTCTCTCTATATATTACTATGTCTGTCTGTCTGTCTGTCTTATCTATCTATCTATCTATCTATCTATCTATCTATCTATCTATCTATCATCTATCTAGAAATATAGAAATATAAAAACATTTTTAAAAAATCTATCTAGAAATATATAAACTTTTAAAAAATCTGTCTATTCATCTGTCTCTGTCTATCAATTATCTATCTATCTATCTATCTATCTATCTATCTATCTATCTATCTATCTATCTATCTATCTATCTATCTATCTCTATCTACCTACCTACCTACCTATCATCTATCTAGAAATATAGAAATATTAAAACATTTTTAAAAATCTGTCTTATCTAGAAATATATAAACATTTAAAAAATCTGTCTATTCATCTATCTGTCTGTCTCTGTCTATCAATTATCTGTCTATCAATCATCTGTCTACCTACCTACCTACCTACCTACCTACCTACCTACCTACCTACCTACCTACCTATCATCTATCTAGAAATATAAAAATATTTTAACAGATGGCAGTCCAGTCTTTTCTTGAAAGCCTCCAGTGATGAAGCTCTCACAACTTCCGAGGGCAACTTCTGTTCCACTGGTTGATTGTTCTCAGAAAATTTCTCCTTATTTCTATGTTGAATCTCTCCCTGGATCAGTTTCCATCGATTATTCCTTCTCTGGCCTTCAAAGGTGCTTTGGAAAACAGCTTGACCCGCTTCCTCCTCTCTGGGGCAGCCCCTCAAACATTCTCCCCTGGTCCTTCTCTTCATTAGACTAGCCATGCCCAGTTCCTGCAACCGTCCTTCGAATGAGTAAGCAGGGTCTCTGATCGTGGTTAGAGGTTAGGGAACCTGGGCCTGCCTCTCTCATTCAGCTGCTGGGGCTTTGGCAGAGAAGCTGTTTTCCTCTCCATACTGGCCAAATACCTCCCGCAGCTTCTGGTGCTGGGCCAGAGGAAAGAGGATTTGATTCTGCAGCTGATTCTGATTAGGCTGTATTGCCACTAATGATAATGGTCCAAACTGCATTGATCTTTAAAAAAAAGAAGGGGGGGGACACTTAATAAATTCTATGGACCACCACTGAAGGGGAGTAATGAAATGCAGCTGTTGGAATTAACAATCCTTTCTTGGACTCGGGAAGCTTGGGTGAGGCCTGGGAGGAGAATCTCCTCTGGGGATAGCAATGCTTTATTTTATTTTATTTTTTGTTTAAAAAAAAAAAAAACCAAGGCCATTCTCATTCATCTCTGACCTACAGGGTGTTAGGTGGGAGAACTAGAAGGCTTCCCAGCAACAGATAAACAGATTTTTTTTTCCTCCCCCAAAACGGGTGCTAATGTGACTACACTCTTTAGCCTTCCTGCTTCCTCTTTCCAGATGCAACCGAGAGGACAGTCAACTTGAACGCGAAGCAAATCCTGCCTGGATGCCCCATCCCCTGCCTAGACACAAGATGCACGATCACAAAGCAGAGAGAAACGCGAACGTTGTTTTTTATGGCCCTGTAATCTTCTTTTTTGGATAGAATCTGGGTGACGGGATAGAGCTGAGCATGAGAATTGGAAGAGAAAAAAGGAAGAGAGGGAGGAAGGAATGGAAGGAAGGAGGAACGGAAGGAGGGAGGAAG
>NW_020769384.1:87765-104859 GCF_900518735.1 Pseudonaja textilis
GAAGGAAGGAAGGAATGGAAGGAGGAAGGAATGGAGGGAGGGAGGAATGGAAGGAGGGAGGAAGGAATGGAGGATGGAAGGAAAGAACGGAGGGAGGGAGGAATGAAGGGACGCTGAAAATGGGACACGCAGAGGCCGAAAACGGGGCGCGCGGAGGTTGAAAAGGTGCAGGGCACGGAGGTTGAAAACAAGACGCGCGGATGCTGAAAATGGGACATGCGGAGGCCGAAAACAGGGTACACATAGGTTGAAAATGGGGGGTGTGGAGGCAAAAAATGGCCAGCAGTTGGGGGCTGGCGGGTGGGCAGGGCTTTGGCAATATTCACTCCATAAGATGCCAAAAACTTTAGACTGCGCACAGATAATTTCCATCCACTTTTGGAAGACATAAAGGTGCTTCTTTGAGAAGCAAAAAAGACAGTATACCTGCAAAATGATTCTCAGGAAACTCTATAGTTTCCTCAGGACATCAGGTGGAGGAAGACTATCGAAGACGACAAATCCTCCTGTGAACTCCAGAACTTTCTGTCAATTTTGTCCAGCAAGCTTCCAAACCTGTCTATGGTTTCAACCAAGAGGTTGGAGGAGGAGGAAGATGGAAAAAAAAAAAAAAAGAAATCCTACAAAATTCCAGAGCACCTTCAAACCACCTTGCTCCCAAATCCCGATCCATTCCTAGCAGGCAATAAACCCTAACTGCCTTAGGCTATGCTGCTTTCACCGAGAAGCAGGAAAAATGTCACACGAAACAAAAGGTGTTACTGAGCAATTTGCCTCACTTGCTTGTCTTATTAAAGCCATTTTGTTCTCGCTCACACAACTTCCTTGTAATACAACAAAAGTGAATCTAAAGATTTCGGCAATCGTTTGATTGTAGCAATAGAAGTTCTCTTATAAAGAGTCTCAGATGCTCAAGTAAATGCTAATGAGTTTTAAAAGAAACACAAAAAAGAAAGTCACAGTAATAAAAAAAAAACCCCTACATATCTGAATATATGCATGGCTAAAATGCGCTTTTAAACAGAATATTTTTTTTATTTTTTTTCCCCCTCCAGTTTCAGGAAGAAGGCTGCTATTCCTAACAGGAAGTTGATAAATTTCTTGCAATTAGATTGCCCAACCTTCTACCCCAGCCCCAAAGTTGGGACCAGCTACTCAAAAAACTTCATTTAGATAGGGATAGAATGACTGGTTCCATTTCAAGCCTGACAATAATAATAGAAGAGATTTTTGAGCAGCTTGCAGGGAAATGAATTGTGTACCGAGTTTCAAAATCTGTTCAAACTTACCCAAACCTTTAACAAAAAATAATAATAATACATACTTTAATTCAGGGGTCCCCAAACTTGGCAACTTTAAGACTTGTGGACTTCAAGTCCCAGAATTTTCCAGCCAGCATAGCATAGCATAGCTGGTTGGCGAATTCTGGGAGCTGAAGTCCACAAGTCTTAAAGTTTGCCAAGTTTGGAGACCTCTGCTTTAATTAAATGAATTAAATCTTTCATATAGAAATACATCTTTCGTATAGAAAATGTTACATTCAATCCAGTGGTGGGATTCCAATTTTTTTACTACCGGTTCTGTGGGCGTGACTTGGTGGCCGTGGCAGGGGAAAGGATACTATAAAATCTCTAGTCAGAGATGGTATTTGCCAGTTCTCTGAACTACTCAAAATTTCCACTACTCCAGAACTGGTCAGAACCTGCGGAATACCACCTCT
This sequence comes from Pseudonaja textilis, assembly GCF_900518735.1. The sequence goes on from NW_020769384.1 coordinate 89,486, forward strand.
GATTCAACCCCTTTTTGCAATAGGGTAGGGCAGGGGTGTCAAACTCACAGCCCGTATGTGTCACACGCTGGTCATGCCCAGGCTTGGTTTAGTGAAGGGGGAAAAGGTTGCAATACATGACGTGACGACGACGTGAGTTTGACAGCCCTGGCTTTTGGGATGTGGTGGCACAGAGGCTTAATGACGCTGGAACTGCCGGCCAGAAATGATCTGCGCTCGGGCGGTTCGAGTCCCGCTCCATGAGACAGAGTGAGCTCCTGTCACTCGTTCCGTAGCTCCTGCTCGCCCAGCAAAAGCAGGCAATATTGCAAGTAGAGAAATGGGTACCACTTTGGTAAGGGGATTTTTTTTTTTTTTTTAGCTACGTTCGTGTGTGCTGAGAGCAGAACTAGCTTCACACTTGTGCGAAGCTAGTTTGCCCCCTATGGTGCACCAAAAACAGGCATGCAACCGCCAAACAAAATGAATTAGCAATTTAGACTGTCAGGACTGCTGTGTGTATCTGGCTTGTGCAATTTCCCTGACATTGTATGCCATACACTAAATAAATAAATAATGGAAGATGTTTTAATCTATCAGCAAATGAGCAAAGAGCTGAAATAGCTTGATGGTGATTTTTTTTTTAATATACACTCACTCCTAATTTTTTTCTACTACAGTATTTTGCTTGCACATTCTCTCTAAAACAAAGGCTAGAAATTCCGGGTTTGTTGTTTTTCTAAGCACAAGTTGGGATCTGCAGAATTTCACAAGCTGAAGGTTTCACCCAATAAGCCTTGAGGGAGAGCAAGTTACTTTTCCCCATGTTAAATCACGTTCATCTGTAAAAGATTGCAAAAGATTGTTGCTTATATGGAAACATCACAACTTACTTTTTCAGGGGCTCTATGACTGTTTTTTGGATTTGATTCACCTGTTAGAAGAAGAAGAAGAAGAAATGTTTTCAGTAACCAACAAGGCAGATCATTTGAACCAATCTTTCACAATCTTGGCAACTTGGAGATATCTGAACTTCAACTCCCAGAATTCCACATTTTAATTCTGGGATTTGAAGTTCAGACATCTTCAAGATTGAGAAACACTGATTTGAACCCATGGAACTTTATATCCAACTCCATATTTTCCAAATATTGTCTTTTCCACTCTGGTTCTCCTTTCCATGTTTTCATTTCCAGCTAAATGAAGTATTCTGTAGCTACTGTGTTAAATCTTCACCAGAATTTTGCTTCTTTTTAGTTGTTGGGATTTTTTTTTTTTACAAAAACCAGTTTAGCTAAGTGTAAAGGTTTTTCTAAATACGTTGGTGTTTGCTCTCTTGGTTCTTAATGGATCTACTCTTGCTCCAATTCTGTCAGTGTTCATTATATTCGGTACTCATCATATGAGATTGTTGTTATGGTAATGTGGTTCATAATATAACATAAAAATCTTAAAATTAGTCCAAAATATAAACAGCCAGAATGATGGACCAACAATTGGGGGGTGAGGGAATTTATGGAACTCTGTTTTTGTACTGTGTGCACAAAGATGGAAAGATATAGTGATATCTACAATGGCTAGTTGGTGAAGATGATGGAACTTGCTGAGATGGTCAAATTGACTTCATTGGTTAGAGAAAGTATAATATCTATATTTATTGCTGGCTGGAAACCTTTTATGTATATTTTTATGTAAAACAGAACAAAATCAACTCAATGATTTATGGGTTTGATGACTGGACAGGATAGGTACTAGAAAGAAAAGAGTCACGTTGCAATCTTAGAGTAAGAGATATTTATAGCTGCTACAAAGAAGATTGGAAGTAACTTCTTTGTATTTTTTCTCTCTTGCTCTTCTCTTTTTCTTTCTTTCTTGTGCTTTTAGCTTTCTCTTTGATCTTTTTTATTTTACATCAGTATTAGTTTTAATCATTGTTTTTAAAACAATGGTTAAAAGTTTGGGTTAAATGGTTAAAGGTTTATAAAACCTTTAATGAAACTTTTTAAAAACAAACAAAACAGCAAAATATAAAAAGCCATCATGAATAAGCACACAAGGCAAAAGTTGAATATCAACAATAGAGAAGAGATGAGGTTCAGGGTTGAACTATTGGTTTCTGATATTCTCTGAGCTTGGTTGTTTTCCTGCAGCTATTTCAACACCAGGCTAAAGGCAATAATACCATCAGTGCAGGAAAACAGCCAAAGTCAGTGAACACTGACAGAAGTTGGGTTGATACAGCTCGTGCCACCCACAAGAGATAAGCCAAAATAATTACCTCAACTCTGTTAAATTCAGGAAGTTGATTTACATCTAATAATTGTGCAAATTCACCTGGCTGGCAAATCCCAGCCTGAGAAGCACAGATTGAGAAAGACTGTTCTGTGGCAATTACTATTCTAAATCTCAAATTGCTAAGTACTAATTGCCTATTTTGTTCTTTGTCATTATTTCAAATTTCACTCTGTAATCACTTTAAGTGATTTTTTAAAATCCTGAGAGATGCATACACAGCTCTATACGGGTGTAGCTGCCGGTACTGTACAATACCAGTCATGAACATCTGTATCTTCTTTGCACATCCTCTAATAAAAAGTCAGTAATACAATCTTGACAAGAACTATGGAACAATCGAGGAAAACTTCACAATTAAGGATGTCAAACTTGGAGAACTTCTCCTTCCTCCTTAAGGAATGGATCCAGAGGAAAACATACCTTCTCCTGGTTAAAGGAATCCATTCTTTTCATTGCTGTGTCCAGAGCCATCACCATTTCAAGAAATTGAGGGTGTTGTTCACAAAGAGGATTGGCCAAGAGATCAGATGAGATTTTTACAGCAGACTTTGACATGGCTATATTTGGGATAGAATTCAAGGAGAAATTGATTAAGGATTGATGCTGTTAAGAGATACACATTGATTTAGATCAGGGGTTCCCAAACTTGGCAACTTTAAGACTTGGACAACACAGGCAGATGTTACCATGAATTACATTTAGCTACTGCCTCTCCGGTGAATGTCCCGATTGATTGCTTTCAGTTTCATTTTAGATTAACTGTGTCGCATTTGGTAAAGATAAAGGTTCCCCTCGCACATACGTGCTAGTCATTTCCGGCTCTAGGGACCGATACTCATCTCTGTTACAAAGTCAAAAGAGCCAGCGCTGTCCAAAGATGTCTCTGTGGTCGTCATGGCTAAATGCTGAAGGTGCACAGAACGCTGTTCCCTTCCAACCAAAGTTGTCCCTATTTTTCTACTTGCATTTTTTATATGTTTTCGAACTGCTCGTTTGGCAGAAGCTGGGACAAGGAACAGGAGCTCACTCTGTTACGCTGCACTGGGGATTTGAACCGCCGAACTTTCTGATCAACAAGCTCAGCATCTTAGCCACTGAGCCACTGTGTCCACATATGCTGCATTTGATCTTAACATAATTCCTAAAATGTGACTTCAGCAATCTTAGATCTAATGAATAAAAATAAACCAACTTCAAATAATGGTTTGAGCTTAGGTTCCAACAACGGAGAATATTCGTTGCTCAGGGTTGAAAAGCGGGGTCTCCTTGGGTGTTCTCTGAGCTTGGTTGCTTCCTTGCTAACATGAAACATCTGAGCATCAAGGACTTCTCGCTTTAGACTGTTTTCCCAAAACCATCCTTCCAATAACCTCTACAAGCGTATGACCCAATAACTTACAAGAGCCATAAATGTTCCTAAATGTCTTCCTGCAATTCCGTCAAAAAATATCATGAGATCATGACTACAAAAATCACTACTGCTGCCAGAGAGGGCAGCAAAGAGTTAGCATGGTGTCTCTTCGCTGCCACCTGCTGGCAGTCTCATTGTTGAAACTCAAACCGGATAGTACTGAAAGGAGAGAAAAGATTATGAGCCCCGGATTCATGGTAACTGTTTCCCATCTGGCCACATAACTGGCACTACATCCATTATTTTATCGTCATTCCTATCAGGCTCTGCCAAGAGCAAGGGTCTTCAAACTTGGCAGGTTTAAGACTTGCGGACTTCAACTCCCAGAATTCCTGAGCTAACATGACTGGAGGAGGAATTCTGGGAGTTGAAGTTCACAAGTCTTAAAGCTGTCAAGTTCGAAGACCCTTGACCTAGAGAGAGGTAGACAATCCCATACGATCCTTCTCCTTATAAAAAGTGATTCTTCCATTGTTCCATTCTCCTAATGCAAAAATAAGGGTCTGAAATTATTCCTTGCCCGGGGCCAGCCGGCCTAATGACTGGAAAACAAATTGTGCTTTTCTTAAGCTGGCTTCTTCAATTGAACTGGTGATAGGTCAAGTGATTCATAATCCAGCTTTTCAGGAATTCATTCATTGTCTCCCGACCTCACAATAAGCTTGAAACATAAAGAGGAGCTACTCCAGAGTGCATAAAAATGCTAATGGGAAAACCTCCAGGAACGCTAACTGGTGGTTTGGAAGAAGAGCTATTAATGAATTTGGGTAAACATCGGGATGCACACTCATGTGTAATCAAGTCCACATTATTTAAATGCACCGTTTATTAAAAGTGCACGAGTTGAAGCTCCTTGTGAAGAAGTGGCTAGACAAGCAGAGGCAGCCTTTCCTCAGAGCTGTTAAGGGCTGCATTGTTTCACCGCAGCTCTTTCAAACCCAACAAATCGCAACCGATTAAGCTTTCGCAGCTTTCGGTAGTTTTACCCCACCCCCCACCCCCAAATAAAAACCCTCTGGCAGCTGTGACAAGATAATGAAGGCAAAGCAAAGTTTGCAAGGTGTAAAATCCCAACGAATGCAGTTTAGATTTATATACGGGAAAACATTTAGGTTGCTACGGTGTTAAAAACCACATTTTAGAACATTTTGTCCTGGGGACAGTTTTAAAAGCAAAGCAGAGGAGCATCCTTTCCCAGAACCAAGGCTGGACGAATAGAATAGAATAGAATAGAATAGAATAGAATAGAATAACAAGAGTTGGAAGGGACCTTGGAGGTCTTCTAGTCCAACCCCCTGCCTAGGCAGGAAACCCTACACCACTTCAGACAAATAGTTATCCAACATCTTTTTAAAAACTTCCAGTGTTGGAGAATCCACAACTTCCAGAGGCAAGTTAGTTGTTCTCACTGTCAGGAAATTTCTCCTGAGTTCTAAGTTGCTTCTCTCCTGGATGAGTTTCCATCCCTTGCTTCTTGTCCTGCCCTCAGGGGCTTTGGAGAATAGCTTGACTTCCTCTTCTTTGGGGCCGCCCCTGAGATATTGGAACACTGCTATCATGTCTCCTCCCCTTGTCCTCCTTCTCACAAGACTAGACATAGCCAGTTCCTGCAACCGTTCTTCGTATGTTTTAGCCCCCAGTTCCCTAATCATTTGTGTTGCTCTTCTCTGCAAAGGAGCATCCATGAATTTTAACTGAACCTGGGTTCAAATTTCACAGGCGCTAGGGCATAAATGTGTACTCATACAGCTTTCTGGCTGCCCTTGGGTCCCTGAAGACTTTTTAAAGATAGGATGCATGTCTTAAAATTAACAGGAATTAACGTGAATTGGTACGCAAGCCCTTTGTCACCATCGAGTTTTGAACTTCATTTAGTTCAATGTTTTGCTCATAGATGGGCCCATTTCTCCAGAAAGGGGAAAAAATAAAGGAAAATGTAAGATGAAACGACAGGGAGAACATTCTCGGGGGGATACAAGGGCTGGCTGGGGAAAGTGTCCCTACTTTGTCTTCGATGGATAATATTTTGTGACCTGCAGTCGTTTTGACATACACGGACTTCAGAAATTATGGGACTTGTTTCTCAGGTGCATATAGCAATAATGCTGAAAAGCTACTTTTTTTTTTTTTGCTGTGAGATTTGAACCCACAGTGACCCTACAAAGACGAGGGGGCTCAAGTTATTTTCCAAAGCACCAAAAGGCAAGAAGGGGAAACAATGGTTGGAAACTAACCAAGGAGAGAAGCAACCTGGAACTAAGGAGAAATTTTCTAAGGGTGAGAGCAAACAACCAGTCGAAGAGCTTGCCTTCGGATGCTGTGGAGCCTCTATGGAGGCTTTCAAAGAAAAAAGACTGGACAGCCATTTGTAAAGAATGATAACAGGCTCTCCTGCTCCAGCAGAAGACCTCCAAGGTCCTAACTCCATTATTCTAGAATATATCAAATGATCAATCTTCCATCATTGGACACTGATGACATTAAGAGATTGATGACACTCGTAGAGAGAGTAGGGAAGAGAGAACAGAAGGGAGTCTCTGCCTCAGTTCTTGGCTCTGGCAACGGCTCACTGGCAGCTTCCATTGGTACATCTCTCAATTATTTATCAGAGAGGAGTGGGACTTGGAGGTATTCCTCTAACCCCCTTTGAACAGATTGGAGTGTTTCCAGTTTCTGTTACCAGCAAGAAGGACAAACCAAACAGAAGATTGCCCCAGCTCCAGAGATTGGGACGGTGCATCTTTAAATGCAAAATAATGTGTGGCTTTTAGGTGGTATAATAGGTAAACTTGTGACGATGCTTCAGAGCTGAAAGAAGGAGCAGTCTGGGAGAAGCGTCTTCTCACAAATCTTTCAGGGCTGATCCAGCATTGATGCCCCTTGAAAAGAAGGAAAAGGAATTCCCTGCAAGGGAAGGAGGGAGGGAAGAAGGAAGGAAGGCAGGAAGGAAGGAAGGAAGGGAGGGAGGGAGGGAGGGAGGGAGGAAGGAAGGAAGGAAGGAAGGAAGGAAGGAAGGAAGGAAGGAAGGAAGGAAGGAAGGAAGGAAGGCAGAAAATAGGAGAAAGGGAAAAATATTCCTAATTTGGGGGCTAATGCTACCTCTATTTACAAGGAAAAGCAGAGCACCAGCTTTTCATATTTAAAACCATAATGGTACAGATGATTGCTCTGCATTTTACTAGAATTTCTGGGTCAACTCAGAACCAGAAAGAAGTTCAGATTCTGAATTTATGCATAGATGAATCCTATGTTCAGAAAATTACATGAACATTCAGACTCATAAAAGCTTTTTGGTTTCTAAGAAAACCAAAGAAAACAGAATTTATTTAAATGCTTTTATTCATTATTAGGAGGCAGACAGTGAACCACCCTAAAGTTTAAAACTGTTCCTCACTTTCTCATTTGGGGAAGTGACATTTATGGTTTCACTGATGACAAAATCCTATTTTTTCTTCTAGGAAAAAAAATGCGCATTTTCCCCTTCATTCTGACCTTTTTGTTTCATTTCATTCTCGGCTTGATTTTTGCTCTGGCCACGCGTTAATTTTAATCTTCAAAATAATGTGAGAACAAAGAAGACCAGGGACTTTTTTTTTAGGATCAGAGGAACATGGAGTATACTTTTTGTTTTGTTTTCTACAGTCTGCAGCTATAGCAAAATACCTACTGTCGACTTTAGGAGTTGTAAAAAGCTGCTGGGCTGTTTCTATCATTATTTTAGGGCCCTTACTTAGTTCTTTATCTACATTTCTCTCCTCTCAGTTTGCTTAGATGCCACTTTGGATGGGATGGGATGGGATGGGGCTCCTACTGGAGATGCCACAGAACACAACACAAAAAGGACAAAAGGGCAGGAGAAAATCAACACCTGGACTCCAGATGTTTCTCTCCAAAATCTCAGAAGCCAACAGCTGTGTCAGTAGGAAAAGAACAAACAGAAGACATGACTGCCAGTTTACTCCCTGCTTCCTACGCTTATCACAGTGTCCAAACCAAGTTAAATCCAGCCTTAATCAGGAATTCCCTGGATAATTTTTCTTTTACAGGCTGTTGGAAAGTATTCGTTATTCCTTTGTGCTAATCAGTTTGTAAAATATAGTTTATAAGACTTTTTTTTTTGTTTAATAGAAGGGGACATTTTTTGACCAGTGGGAAAAAAAAACCTCAACAGAGGCTTAATGAACTGTGGCTAAATATGCACTTCAGAATAAGGGGCCTAGGGGAAAAAAATAATCAAAAATGGCTCAAATCTCACTTAGTACAGCAGATTCGCATACCTAGATCTGCATCTGTGCTTTTCTTCATATCTTTTTGGAGCTTCTTCGTTTGATCTTCCAACCTATAAATAGAAAAAATAGTTTTGTTTTAAAACGCATATAATTAAAGCTCTCTCTCTCTCTCTCTCTCTCTCTCTCTCTCTGTGTCTTTCTCAGTGCAAAACAAACTGCAAATGACAAGAAGGGAGAAACAGAGGAGAAGGGAGAAGGCAGTGGCTGGATTTTGGTTTGTGATATATAGCAGCCAACAGAGAAGACTCGAAAAGGACAAACACAGGGAATATATATTCCATGGCCAACATGATCAGGAAGAACCGTTGGGAGATCTTCAGATATAGGAAGTTTTAGTAAACAAGAATTCTGCTTTTCCTAACTTTTCCATCAATTTGTCATGGAGGACTGAACTGTTATATGCATTGAGCCCAGGAGGACCAACACACTTAGACCAAAATTGCTCCTTCTGTGATGATATGCACAAACGACTGTTGACTTCATAGTTGTATCCTTTGTTCCTTTTTAACATGAATTGCACCTGCAACGAACTGCAGTAAAAACAGGCGGTCCTTTGATCTCCCTATGGATAACCCTGCTTCTGCAGATTTATTTTGTACATGCTTTGCAAAGAACCATACAGAACTCCCAAAGCAACTGTCATACTTAATGTGACAGAAGAGGGAACGTACTGCATACCTGGGGAGTCATTATGTTAATGTAAATCAGCTCGGGCTTTCTCTTGGCCCTGATAACTTGCTTTTTAATTTACAGTATTTCTACACCTCCACCATTATGTCTCGAGGTGGCTTACAAATCCAAGAATAATGAAAAACCCATTAAGCATCATACTATTTCTAAACATATCAGTAAAACGGAAAACAACTCCACTGTCAACTATAGAAAGCAAACTGTAGATACTGGTTTCCAAAGGGTGGTTGGAAAAGCCATATTTTCAACACATTTTGACATGTGGAGAAGTTTCTCTCTCTCTCTCCACACCCATCTTCTATCTATCTATCATCTATCCATCTGTCCATCCATCTATCATCTCTATCATCTATCTATTTATCGATTCTCTCTCTCTCTCTCTCTCCTCTCTCTCTCTCTCTATCTTTCTATCTCTACGGTATCATGTATCCATCCATTTGTCATCCATCCATCCATCCAGTCTGTCTCTCTGTCTGTCTCTCTGTCTCTCTGTCTGTCTGTCTGTCTATTGTCTCTCTATCTTATCCACAGACATACATACACTAATGGGATGCTGCTGCAAACGCTCATAAATGTGGTGATGTTGGTGGTAGGACCGTCAGAACTTTGAATCCAGGTTGTAAATACCCGGTAGGAAGATCTGTTGTAACTCTGAATGGTTGCTAAGCAACTGGATGTAAGATGAGGACTGCCTGTACCACTGAAAAGGCATCAAGGCAAATCCCTGTTCCCAAGGATACTCCCCAGTAGCTTACAGAACAGAAATCAAGTAAGAGCACAAATGGAATTCAGTATGCAGGATGTGAGCATAAAAATAACTGCATATGATCTAAGTGCTTGCAGTTTCTATCATTACTGTATCGTTTTAACAAAAATGTTTTTCTTTTCCTGTGTAACTCTTAACTTCCATCTCGTGCCAAGACACTGGATTCTGTTCATTTCTATACGTTGTCTAAAAGTATTTGTTGCATATTCACCATGTAATTAAACAGATGAATTAATTAGTGTGTAATTAACTAATTAAACCAACATGGATTTGGGAGACCTCTCTTATATTCTCCTTGTGTGCAAACAAATATTCGTACTTTCCAAGTGAAGAGTTAAAAGAAGTGGCTGTGATGACCCAGGGTGGGATACGAAATAAACACAGTCACAAAAACAGGTGAAGCCCCTTTTATTCCTTCATTTTGCTTCCAAGCTTCTTCAAATATCCTTGACTGGAAACAGAAAAACTCCCCCACAAGCAGTTAGGAAAAGGAGGAAATGCCTATAAATTATAAAGAGTAAAAAAAACAATACAAACCACACTGAAGCAATTAAGGGAACCCGGCAAGATAAGGGCTTGAAGACATCCACAGATATTGGAATACAGACTGGGAAGGACGCCAAATTCAGAGAGGAACGACAGACTAGAGATATTTCCACGCTTTGTTTCCAGCATTGGCCCATACACATGTCCATCCTTTCAATCAGTTCTCACAGCTGCAGCCCATAAAGAGGCTCAATGCCCTTTCCTCCCCCGTAGACCACGCCATTTAGGTCTCTCCCTTATCTTCTCCCTGCGTGCCCTAGGATGGAGAGGGGATGGGCCTGGGTCTTTCTCTGACTGACCAGTCGGCCTTACCCTTCCCCAGCCTCCTCCACAACCCCCGGAGCAACACTTCCACTCCCTGTCGGCTGTTCCTCCTCTCCCTTGGAGTCAGTCTCCAACAGGGGAATGTCAGTGGCTCACACTTCCTCTTTGGGAGACAATTTTGTCACAGAATTCCTGCCCAACCGAGTCAGTAACAGGAACTGTATCAAATAATGAAGAAATAGAGAGAAATCCTAGAGCTTTTCTCTCCAGGCTGCTGAAAACTGGTCAATTAGGTGAGAAAAGTAGAAAGAACAATACTGTAAGTCCCTTGTATCTTGGAGACTGCTGACATTATAACAGTAAATAAAGGCTGATTGATTTAATGTTGGGAAGGAACAGCTCAGATAAAATTACATGTCTATTGTCCCTCACACACAGAATATCACAATGGTGTCTTATGCAATTATTATGATTTGGGGAGACTGACTCTTACCCTGATCAATCTAAGTAGGTTTTCTCAACATTGACAACTGTTGGATGTTTGGACTTCAACTCCCAGAATTCTCCAATCAGCCATGCTGGGGAAATCTGGCTGAGGAAGTCTGGGAGTTGAAGTCCAGACTATCTTACAGTTGCCAAGGTTGAGAAATATGAATAAAAGGTTCAAATTTTCTTGTGTATTGTTCAAATACAAGGCAGGCATGGGAAACAATGGCTACCAAGCAATTGAAAAACAAATCAGATCCTGAAATGAAGGACTAAGACTAAACTGTGATTAACCATGTTTTATAGATTTGTGAACTGCCTTGAGTGATGTATGAGTCTTGTATCTAACTAAATAAAACAAATAACTGTTGGCGAGAAGATAATCAACTCTGGATGTGGCTAAGGAACTCTGGGAGTTGAAGTCCACCAGTCTTAAAATGGCCAAGGTTGGAGACCCCTAATCTAGGTCTCTCTCTGTAGCCCCATTTCCATCCTACTTAAGCCTTTATAGGAACAATAAACATTAAGCACCGGTGCTTAAGTTATCTTGTTTCCTCTCCTCTAATGTCATGTCATTTTTGATTACGAGCAATTTCTTATTATTCCGTAAGCTGCTCTGAGAGCCTGTCAGTCTGAAAAGGAACATAAATGGAAGGAAGGAAGAAATGTAAGGAGAAAAGAGCCAAGAAAGTACACCCACCCGAATGAAATGGCTAAGAATACTTACTGTTGAAGTTTTCCATATTCCCGTTCAAAATCTCTCTCAACCTGTGAGAGGAAAAATAATCCAAATTATGCTAAAAATCCAGGGCTGCATTTTACGACCTTCCTTGCCTCAGTTGTTAATTGAATCACAATGACACTATAGAGCCCTGCATACCAGAACAACTAGACACAAGGACAGTTTTTCCCCCGAATACCATCACTCTGTTAAAGAACTAATTCCCACAACACTATCCAACTATTTACAAAGTCTGCACTACTATTACTATTCATCTTCTCATCACTCCTTATCACCCGTCCCCTCCCTCTTGTGACTGTATGACTGTAACTTTGTCGCTTGTATCCTTACGACTTATATTGACTGTTTCCTAGTATGATTTGATTGCTTATTGTACCCTATGACTATTATTAAGTGTTGCACCTTATGATTCTCGACTCTTGATGAGTGTATCTTTTATGTACCCTGAGAGCATTTGCACCAAGACAAATTCCTTGTGTGTCCAATCACACTTGGCCAATAAAGAATTCTATTCTATTCTATTCTATTCTATTCTATTCTATTCTATTCTATTCTATTCTATTCTATTCTATTCTACTCTACTCTACTCTACTCTACTCTACTCTACTCTACTCTACTCTACTCTATTCTAATCAGGGACAAAGCCAGCTTTACAAGGAACTGCATTTGATGCATAACTAAGCAACTCATCTGCAACAAACAGGATGGATTTGATTGAAATCAAGTTGATTTAAATCACTAGTAGAAATCATGATTTAAATGACTAGTAGAAAGGCTTGATTTAAATCAACTCGATTTAAATCCTAAATTTTTAAAGAGCGACTGTCATTCTGTCCTGCAGCGGCTCCTCCTCTGATCCGCTGTTGACTCAGTGACAATCCCATTCACTTTAATGGGATAGCTGGAGATGTAGCAGGGATACAACAAGGTGAGGAATGTCGCAGGTAGCAGGTGAGTGGATGCCCACCAACAGGAGCTGCCATGATGGATCTGAAATGACAGGTGCTCTTGAAATTAAGGGCTCATTCTTGCTGGTAGTTAGAATCTTTAATATTATTATTTGCAAACAAAAATGAAGGTTTCCTATTTAGCTTGCAGAGCTTGGATTCACTGAAGTGAGTTTACCCAAAATGTAAATATTGTAGAATATACAGCCTCAGGCTACATAACTAAGCTCCATTTCATGTTGAATAAACTGAATTATTAATAGATCTTAAATAGAAAACGATCTGTTTTACTTCCTTTACTTTTTACTCCAAAAGCATTTTATTAAAATAAATTTGATAAAAAAATTTAAAAATCCGATTAGAATTTTTAAAAAAATCCAGTTTTTTTAAAAAAAATTATTATTATTATTATTTTAAAAAAACCCATCGATTTTTATCCACCCTGGCAAAACAAACCTGTCCCAAATATCATGTGCTGGGTGGGTTAATCCCTCTCTTAGAAGCCATTTGACATTTAAGGCAGAAAATTTAGGAAGTTATCCAAGAGCTTTGGCCAGCCAGCATAATTTTTACTTTTGGGGTGCTGCTAAGCCAGAGGAAATGTTGATGCTTGGTTTCTGAAGAGATGAAAACAATGGCTGGTTAAAGAACTGGGAAAGCCTTGTTACTAACCGTGAACATTTGCTTTTCTGGTTTATTCTTGCTTAATTTAACTGCTGAAATATGAAGATGTTCTGCCTGAATGGATTTGGTAGAGACGACCCCAGTTTTCAGAACTCTGGACAGTTGCTCCTATCTACCCTTGTTTGATCCATTTGATAAGAGCTTTTTCGTTTGGTCCTAGCCAAGACTTAGCCAAAGTTCGACCTTTTGTGCTTCAAAACTGAAGTCTGAATCTTCCCAGCAAGACTGGAAAAGAATACAGTATTATCCACGATGCTTAAGGCAGCAACTCTAACTATGATCATTGTGATTGCTTTGATCTGTATTGCTCTCATTTTTGTTTGCATATATTTCCCTACTCTTGTTTGGCTACAGAAGAAGAATCAAAAGAATGACTAATAAAGCTTTCAGTAATTTGTAACATTTAGTGAGCTCCAGCGTTCTAAGCCCATCTTGATTAAACTGCTAGGAGCATCATACTGTCAAGACGGGCTCATATCGAAATGCATTTTTGTTTGCTTTAATATCTCCCTGCTTGGGTGTTCTTCTCTTCACATAAAAAGGTGTGAAAGAAAAGGCTTCAGCCAGGTCTACCAAAAGGTATGGGGACAATTTATTGGCTTTCTTCCAAGAGAGAGTATGTTCCATTTTATAACATGCTCAGTCAGCTTCAAAATCTACCAAGCAAAACTCAAAAGGTGACATTGGTTGAATAAAGTTTACATATTATTTCTAACAACATTTCCCTTAGTAGTTTACGCCAAGCCACCATGATCAAGTTCCAATCCTTAAAGGCATGGATCTCAAAATAACTTGCTGTGTCCCCTTAACCTCTGAAAGAAGAAATGTTATGGTCTCTGAAAGCATCAGTTTAAGACTCCAAAGCTGGCAAAAGACCATTCCGACTTCTGCTTTGCCGCTCTGGAGGAAAACGTTAGAAAGTTGAAGTCCAGGCTGCTTAAAGTTACAAGGCCGGGAAACACTAATCTAGAAGTGCAAGAACTAGTATTAATTCAGGGCTTTTGCAACATCTGGAATTATGGACCCATGAAGGGAACGACAATTCCAACTGCATCTTCCCACAGCAATTGATGTTACCTAAAGGAACCTCATCCCACCCCACATCCCAGGGTGCATTTCATGTGCTGGATTTTTATTGCTGTTTTGTTTCGTTTTTGTGTACTTTGTTTTTTTTTTTAAAAAAAATCATTTTAATTGTAGGCTGCCTCGGGAACACTGAGCTGCTGAAGGCCCAGGATATAAATATAGTAAATAAATACATAGCTCGATGGCAGAAGCACATATTTTGGGGGCAGAAAACGCCAAGGTTCAGTTTCCCAGCATTTGAGCTAAAAAGAAACTGCCGGTAACAGGACCAAGAAAAACTGAATGTCTGGATTTAGAGCAGCTCGGCTGGCAATCAGAAGGAACAGCCCAGAGTTGGAGAGACCAGTGAAATAAAAAGAAAGGATATCCATATCATTGGTGGATTTTATGCAGACTTGGTAATATATATGTATTATTTACAAATAATCACACACTAATATTTGTCACCTGATTTCTATCATAATAGTATTTCTGTCGCATAGAGGAGATGAGGCAAACCTTTCCAATTTATTATGCACTTCTCAAAAAAGTATAATAATCTGAAACCTCTGAGTCATAAAAGACACGCAGCTGAATTCCCCCAGCGAGATTCTAAAGAAATGAATGGGGGTATTGGAAAGTCTAGGACATACTGAAATTGTTGCCATCTTCCAAAACACAATTAACAGTAAACAATTCCCACAAGATGTTTTAATGTACCTAATTGTTATGATACCCAACCATAAAGGTAACAACAGTCTCATGCATATGGATTCATTTAATCTGCATAATTCTGAACGAAAATGGGCTCCTTGATGCTCCAAATATCATTATAAACCCCTTTTAAGCATGGTATCATTCAATACTTGGAATACTTTCTAGGTTATTATTAAATGGATACCTAACATTTAAAAAAAGTCTGCACTACTATTACTGTTCATCTTCTCATCACTTCTTATCACCCATCCCCTCGCACTTACGACT
This sequence comes from Pseudonaja textilis, assembly GCF_900518735.1. The sequence continues at coordinate 104,634 of NW_020769384.1, forward strand.
GTAACTTTGTCGCTGGTATCCTTACGATTTATATTGATTGTTTCCTAGTATGATTTGATTGCTTATTGTACCCTATGACTATTATTAAGTGTTGTACCTGATGATTCTTGACTGTACACTGAGAGCATATGCACCAAGACAAATTCCTTGTATGTCCAATCACACTTGGCCAATAAAGAATTCTATTCTATTCTATTCTATTCTATTCTATTCTATTCTATTCTAT
>NW_020769384.1:104869-141706 GCF_900518735.1 Pseudonaja textilis
ATTCTATTCTATTCTATTCTATTCTATTCTATTCTATTCTATTCTATTCTATTCTATTCTATTCTATTTCTATTTCTATTTCTATTCTATTCATATTAATCTCATCACTCCTTATCACCCATCCCCTCCCACTTGTGACTGTATGACTGTAACTTTGTTGCTTGTATCCTTACGATCTATATTGACTGTTTCCTAGAGTGATTAGATTGCTTATTGCACCCTATCTATCATTAAGTGTTGTACCTGATGATTCTTGACTCTTGATGAATGTATCTTTTCTTTTATGTATAGTGAGAGTATCTGCACCAAGACAAATTCCTTGTGTGTCCAATCACACTTGGCCAATAAAGAATTCTAATTCTAATGCTAAAAAGTTGCTTGGACATTTCAACACAGGAAACAAACTAGTAAAGTAGAAAAACCACACCCCTTACCAACACAGGAAAGGTAAGCTAGCATATATAAACAGGGAGAAAACCCTTCACTCACTAGCACTGACGATGTTACCTACTTGGGTAATGAAATGTCTGCAGACAACCATGAAGGATGGCACAGTTCAACCCTGAGCTACAGATTATATTCCTTTTTATTAGCCTGATGTCTCTTGGAGTTCTATTATAGAGCAAATGTGTAACTTTCTCTCAAACTTTTTCGGATGATTCTATTCTATTCTATTCTATTCTATTCTATTCTATTCTATTCTATTCTATTCTATTCTATTCTATTCTATTTTCTATTCTATTCTATTCTATTCTATTCTATTCTATTCTATTCTATTCTATTCTATTTACTCTACTCTACTCTATTCTTCTCTTCTGCGGTACTAATCCTTCCCGCGATTTTGATTCTACACCTCTGGTTATACAACCAAGGAATGCATAGGATTTTTTGGCAGTTGCTGCACACAGCTGGATCATGTTTAAGGGATCATCCACTGGGACTCCAAGATCCCTCTCACAGTTACTGTTTTTGAGCCAGGTCTCGCCTCATGTCTACTTGTACCATTGGAAAAAGCAAATGGCAGTTCCGTTAAGTCAAGTCTTCATAGTAGCACCTGACGTCAACCCAGGGTGAGTGAGACAGAGATGCCTTTCAGTCCCGCTCCCATCTGCAGTGCTGCTCGAAATAGACATATTATCTTATTCCAGCACCTACTCAGGCATGTCCGCACAGGAGGTTCCTGACTCCCACTTCTGTAAAAATGCAGGAAACTGACCCAGGCAAACAAAAGAAACCCATATGGCATTGGATTACTTGTGCCGACACGGGCCGTTTTTCCCCCCCCTTCTCCCCACAAATAGACTGCAAACGTTTTGAGCAACATTGAACGCCTTCCATTTGCCACATCGTGGTTTGAATTCGCAGGTCTTCCCGCAGCCATGATGTGATATATAGCACGATAAGGGAAGTCCATTGCTGTCTTTGAAAAGCAGGTTCATTGTTTATAGCTTAGATTTATATAGTGCTGGTCAACCTTGGGCAATGTACAGAATAAAAAAATGAAATGTATTATACCTAAAAAGTATGTTGAGACAAAGCAATTTTTAATTAAAAGTGGTTAAACAAAGAAGAGTTGGAATATTATAAAATTTGGGATATGTGGTCTGATTGGTTGGAAATTAAGCGAACAGAAAATAATGAAAGTTAAAATAAGTAATATTGCTTTGTTTCCTCTACTCCCGCGATGGCGAACCTATGGCACATGTGGCACGCAGAGCCATTTGTGCCAGCACGCGAGTTGCAAGCAAACTTACCTCACTGTGCATATGCGTGCCTCACAGCTGATTTTTGGCGGGTTTGAGGCCTTTTTCGGCCTCCCAGAGGCTTGAGGAAGGCTTCTGCAGGCTTTGCAGGCTGAAAACTAGGCCCATTTCATCACTTCCTGTTTTTTCCGAAAATCCCGGACGTGACGAAATGGGCCTAATTTTCGGCCTGCAAAGCCTGCAGAAGCCTTCCTCAAGCCTCTGGGAGGCTGAAAAAGGCCTCAAACCTGCCGAAAATCAGCTGTGAGGAGCAGTGCAGGTAAGGGGGTGGTGGGGGTAGGTGGGGATTGTGCACGCATGTGTAGGGAGCCTGACTGCCTTCTGGGTGCTGGCACACGAGCAAGAGTGTGCGCACAATTTTTGGCACAGGAGCCAAAAAGACTAGCCACCACTGCTCTACTCCAACCTCCTATTCCAACAACTTCTAAGACTACTGTCAAAAAAAAAAAATCCTAAATAACTCTAAATTGAAACTTGGTTCCTTCACTTGTATATATCCCACAACAGCTTCTTTCCCTTCAACACTAAACTTTAGGGATAACAGCTACTATAATCTGCACTTTTTCTTTTTTAATCCAAAAAGTACTTAATAATTGAGTATAAATTCCGACTTGATGAATGTTGGGAATTACAGAAGAAGTAAATGTAAATACCGTTTACGCTATCTGGATGACAGATAAATGTATATATTCGCATAACAATGTACATAAATGTATAAAGCACAAGAGATAGAGATGTATAATATGAATGTTACAGTACTGTTAAGGTTATGGTTGGTTTTTTTCTTTTAAAAATGCAAAAGAATTAATCAAGTTTAATTTTTTTAAAAAAGTGGTTAAACTGAAATAACCATTTGAGCAAATTAGTCCAACTGAAAGTCATTGTATAATCTATGGCACTTTTGAAAATATTTACAGATTTGTCTTCTGACAAAAACAAAGCTCCCAAATTCTTTGTCTGGTAGGAAAAAAAGAGAGAGAAAGAGAGGGAGGGAGGAAGGAAGGAAGAAAGAAAGCTGATACAAATGATATCTATCCCAATTGAAGCTAACTTGGAGTTGCTGGTCCCATGGCTAAAACAGCTGGTTTAATTTTAGGACTTTCCTGCAATCCCTACATTTGCAACTTCTTTCATAATGGAGGGTTCAGGAAAACTTGACAGTTTGCACCTTGGTCTCTGCCCTTTTGATTATTCTCACTAGAGCTATTATGTAAATAGTGACTGTGTGCATTTATTCCATGGAACAAATGAATACAATTACTTTTATCTTTCCATATTCACATCTTTGCTAATAAACACATTCGTTATTGCACCTACTCACGGTTGGAAGGCTAGAGCAGGCGTGTCCGATCTTGGCAACTTTAGGCTCTGTGGACTTCAATTCCAAGAATACCCCAGCCAGCAAAACTCAGAATTCCTCAGCCAGCAAAAAGTCCACAAGTCTTAAATTGCCAATGTTGGACACCTCTGCTGTAGTGATATGTATTCCATTTATATGGCAAAAGGACCACTGAAAATGGTCTTGTTATTAGCTGCATCCCTCAGGACTGTCTGGTGGAAGATAATCAGCAATTCACAATAGTCTGACCAGGAGGAAAGACAGAGAATGTGACTCATTTTGTCCTAAGATAAGAAGCAAAATGTCTTCAAAAGAAAAAACAAGGAAGTCCAGGTGTCTCCTGAAAAAAAAAAAAACACCTTGGGGACAACCATGACCTGGAGGACTGAGAATCTCTACACAATTTGGGATGGACACCTTTTGGATGGTGTGGGAGTAGGAATGGATTCCCAGAGGGGAAAAATTGCAGACTTCAGGAACCAGGAGCACTTGGAGGCTTATCCAAGATAAACCTCCAAGTGGCCTCAAAGACCCTCTCAAAGGATGCAAACGACTAGCTGTCTGCAAGGAATAGAAATCCTTCCATTCCTCACCATCCAGTCAGAGCCGAAGAAGCTTCTCGGATCAGAAGAGAAACGTCTTCAAAGAAAAACCAAGGAACAGGAACCATTTGCGCTACTCAGGTGACGCTGAGGACACAGATAAAACTCCAAGTGGCCTCAACGACCCTTTAAAAGGATCCAAATGACCAGCTGTCTGCAAGGAATATAAATCCTTCCATTCACCCACCATCCAGTTAGAGCCGAAGAAGCTTCTTGGATGAGAAGCAAAATGTCTTCAAAGGAAAAAAACAAACAAACAAACCACAAGATGTCCAACTGCCTCCATAAAAAGCACCTTTGAGACTAGGAGTGATTCAATACAATTGACACCATGACTTCCTTTGAAGGACTAGAATAGAGGAGGCTTATTAAAGAAATAACTAATGTCTTTTTCAGCTGTATCTGATATCTCCTAAAAGTGTTACTAAGCCACTCTTGGCATGAGATATATATTTTTTTTTTCTTGCTTGCTTGGAGAAAAAAAACCACACACACACACATAATCCCCTTTTAAGCCAAACCCTTCGCGCCTGCCCCTCCATCGCTGGGAGTTGGAGCTGACTCTGGAAATAGCCCGTTGTTAATTTCTACTCCGGCCCCCCTCTGTGTGTGCATGTTTGTGATCTAGACTGGTGAGTGGGAGGGCCTCTCCATCAAAACCACTTCCCCTCTCCGATCAACAGTGGATTCAGCCATAAAGATGCCATACCTTCCCACTTCCTGAAACATAATCTAAAGGCGAACATCTGGAAGACGGAACGCAGGGCAGTTAGAAGGGAATAAAAATGTCACTCTGCCGGCCACTGCCGGCCATTTATTCTGCAAATGGCAGGAAAACCAGCGGTGGCCACAAGCATGTTATAGAGGTGTTTCGTCCCCCGCACTTCACCGAAAAAGCACGGCCTTAAGGACAGAGTTGGTCTGGCCAGGGAGATCCTTAGCCTTCAAAATACATGCATACGCTAACTTGGCAACTTTAAGGCTTGCGGACTTCAACTCCCAGAATTCTCCAGCCAGCATAGCTTACTCTCTTGTGATCCCTTCCTCTGCAATCTCTCTCCACTTTAGGAGATTAAGAGAGAGAGAGAGAGAGAGAGAAAGCAGGCACGGCTGGCTGGAGAATTCTGGGAGTTGAAGTCCGCAAGCCTTAAATTTGCCAAGTTTGAGGGAGCCCTGCTTCTAACCGTTCTACAAATATTTAAAGAAGTGGTCATTGTTGTACTGTGTGTGCCAGTGAATTTTAGAAGTTAATTGCACAATTCCCATTCCATCCATCATAACTCAACTTACAACCGCAACCGATCCCGGCATTTCTCTTGCTAAGTGAGACATCTGCTGTGAGTTTTGCCTCATTTTTATGACCCGGCTTGCCATAGCCGTTAAGTGAACTGCTGCGGTTTCGAGTTAGTAAGGACACTGTGAAGTGAATCTGTCTTCCCCATGGAGTCTGCTTGTCGGAAAGTCACAAAAGAGGAATCACATGACCCTGTCATAAATAGGAGTCAGTTGCCAAGCATCTGGATTTTGATTAAGGCGATCGTGGGGATACCACAACGGGTTGTGTGAAACATGGTCAGCAATCAGGGTCTGTTATAACTGGCTAATAAACAAACTGTTGTAACTTGAGACCACTTGGATTTGCTATAGTACAGAATAGCCCTACGGTGAGATTAAGAGCAAATACATTTAACAAATAAACCAATACCTATGTCAGTGGTGGCTAACCTTTTTGGGCTCCTGTGCCAAAAATTGTGTGCGCACTCGCACACTTGTGTTTGTGTGCCAACACCCAGAAGGCAATGCGTGACCCCCCCATGCCCCTTACGCATGCTCACGCAATCCTCACCCATCCCCCCACCGCCCTCTTACCTGCACTGCGCCTCACAGCTGATTTTCGGCAGGTTTGAGGCCTTTTTCAGCCTCCCAGAGACTTGAGGAAGGCTTCTGCAGGCTCTGCAGGCTGAAAACTAGGCCCGTTTCATCACTTCCGGTATTTCTGGAAAAACAGAAAGTGACGAAACAGGCCTAGTTTTTGGCCTGCAAAGCCTTCCTCAAGCCTCTGGGAGGCTGAAAAGGGCCTCAAACTGTCCAAAAATCAACTGTGAAGCGCACACATGCGCTTCGTGGTAAGTTTGCCTGCAGCTTGCATGCCGGTGGCCATCACGGACCTATGTTCCCTACAGTAGCCACTCTGTGAAGTGAGTGGGACGGAGACAGAGTGTGTGGCCCAATGTTATGCAGCTGTCTTTCGTGCCTAAGATAGGACTTGTTGTGGCCCACCAGATTAGGACAGTGAGGAGGAACATGGGCCAGTCCTGGAGTCTGGGAAAGGCTCCGATGAGGGCTCTGTGTCGGAGGCAGAGATGGGGCCAGGGCCATCCAACAGTTACCAGCTGCCTTCGTAGTCAGAGATCAGTGGGGAAGAAGAACAGCTGGAGCCTGTTCCCGATGTGCACATGCACAGTACTGCCAGAAGAAGGGAACAGCTAAGGAACAAGGGTCGACTTGGGAGTAAAGCCACAGGTGGACGGTGAATGGCCCCTCCCACAGGGAATAAAAAAGGAGCGAAAAGGGAGTGGGGTTTGCAGGAGACAATTAGTTCAATTCATCAGGGTAAAGATCTGTTCCTGCATTCTTGCCAAGAATTGTCTGCTACAGAGTGGTGTTTGGAAGGTATCAGCCTGGCAGCTCTCCAAGCCTGATAAAGGTCTGTAGTTGTGAAATCTCTTGAAAGACTGTTGGCCGGGACTTTGCTGGAGAGGAATTCACTTTAAACTAAATAAAACGGGTTTTATCAGGACGAGGAGTCGGCTTCTAGGTGAGAATGCCTAGTTGAAAACAGGACTAGAACTCACCAACTCCCAGTTTCTAGCCTGGTGCCCTAACCACTTGACCAAATAGATTCTCTAATAACTCTCTAAACTCTTTAGGGTTTCCTGTCCTTCAACTCAGATTTTCACCTAAACTAAAAAGCATCACACCCTTTAGCCTATTCTCACGAGGACTCTCTAGCATTTAACTATGTACAACACTCCAGCTTCTTTTTTTTTTCATGGTATGTGGGAAAAGGTAGTTGCAAATTGTGCCTTTTCCACGTGCTTCTTCCCATTTTAAAACATGGACAAGTGGGATCCTTAAGAGGAGAACAAAGAGGGTTTTTTTTTAATGGGATGGTACAGATAAATAGCTCAGAACTGAAAGTGACATCAGGCAACCTTACTGTACTAAAATAAAACACTCTTCGTAATTGTGGTAGCAACTGGTGGTCAGGAAAGTACCTTTATATGGGAACAGAACGAGGAACCTGTAAGACCTAAATTGTTCCACCTACTGGGAATCTAAGTTTGCTATCATCACCTGTCATGACTTGTATCCAATCAGCCTCAAAGAGACCAAGCGCCAGATTCAACTGGAATGGGGCTTTGGATATGGATGCATGGGTGTATGGAATTATTTCCTCTGCTTCTGTGGACTTCTTTCAGTGATATCCTAGAAACCTGATGTCTAACTTTGGCAACTTTGAGATTTGCTGGCTGGGGAATTCTGGGAATTGAAGTCCACTGGTCTTAAAGTTGCCAAGGCTGAACATCCCTGGTTTAGATAGAACATCCTACCTCAAAGGTTATCTCATTTCTACCTTACTTCTGTTACATTCCCAGCACGTATAACCCAGCACTGCTGCCAGTCAGTTCAATCAATCAATCAATCAATCAATCAATCAAGTTTATTACAGTCACAGACCAGAACAAATATATTGACTCAGTCAATATACAATTAAAAATTATAGTATGAAATAATAAATAACAACTAAAATCAATGAGAAAATCCAGTCTGTCAATTATACATGGTCTAACTATACTAAAGGGACGCGGTGGCTCAGTGGCTAAGACGCTGAGCTTGTCGATCAGAAAAGGTTGGCAGTTCAGCGGTTCAAATCCCTAGCGCCGCATAACGGAGCGAGCTCCCGTTACTTGTCCCAGCTTCTGCCAACTTAGCAGTTTGAAAGCATGTAAAAATTCAAGTAGAAAAATAGGGACCCCTTTGGTGGGAAGGGAACAGCATTCTATGAGCCTCTGGCGTTTAGTCATGCCGGCCACATGACCATGGAGACATCTTCGGACAGCGCTGGCTCTTCAGCTTTGTAACGGAGCACCGCCCACTAGAGACGGGAACAACTAGCACGTATGTGCAAGGGGAACCTTTGCCTTTACCCTTAACTATATTAAAATTGCAATCCATAAACTCTGTGTGGCTCGTTGTAAGTTTAATACTAAAAGGGTTTGCCACATTTGTTATATAACTATGGTGGATTAGAGAGGTGTTTCCGACAAATCCCCAGTTTTAAATTCAGGTGATTTTCCCTTCCTGCTGCAGAACCAGAAAACTAGTCAGCTATATCCCTGCAGTCATCGAACCAGGGGTCAATCATGCATTCCTGATCTGTACCTTCATCCAGTGACACATCATGGATGGACCAGGTATTATTCATACAGGCCTTTACCAGAAGCAAAACCGTCCTGGTAGATCCCCATTTCACTAAAGCAACATGGTTTTTATAAAAGACTTGGTGGGAGTCTTTGTGGAAACCAAGGAAGGAATAGGTGTAAGAGAAGATCGAAAGAATAAAAGGACATCTAAGGAGCAATTAGGTATAGACTGAACATTTAAAAGACGCCGCCTAAACGTGACAGGAGATTTAACCAAATTAGTCGAATTAATCAAATGAGGAATCTCAAACAAATGCTTGGAACCCTGACTAGGAAACTGAACAAATGTCTTCCACTTTTGATATCCCACCCAGGATGTCCATGAACAATTTAGAGGAGGGGTCTCCAATCTTGGCAAGTTTAAGACTTGTGGAGTTCAACTGGAAGTCCACAAGTCTTGAAGTCGCCAAGGTCGGAGACCCCTGATTTAGAGTAATCATCATTTCATAACTGGAAATATTTCTGGAAAGAGATCAAACAAGTCCAAATGATAGTAGTCATGGAAAGGACCTCAACTCTGCACAGGCAGACCCCTAGGTTAAGAACGAGTTCTGTTTCTGTGCCAGGCTTCAACTTAAATTCATACGTAAGTTAGAACCAGTACCTATGAATGGGCCATATTATTAAAAATAAAGGACAGCATTCTCCTTCCTTAAGCTGAAGAACCGCTGAAGCCTCACAAAGTTTTCACGAACTGCTGAAAAACAAGCTGTCCATTGAAAAACACGTGGCTTCAGCAATGCATGAAAATATTGTTTTCTTCCCTGTTCTCAATTCTTCAGCAATTTGTCGGCCTGAGGAAGAAGTAAGCCCTTGGCCATCTTTAGTGATAGGCAGTCTATTTGTAAGCGTGAACCGTCCACAAGTTGGGACGTTTTTAAACCAGGGATTGCTGTACAGCAGAATGACCTTGAGTATACCTATGACCCTTTGCTCATTTGGAAGTGAAAAGGTCACTCTAAAGCATTTAAATTAAGCCTTGATGCTCTCAAAATTTATTTGACTTCAATTTTTACAATCTCTGTAGAGATTCTCACCCTGCCCATCTTCCAGGAGCCACATCATCCAAACTTGCTCTCCAAGGCATCATGGTGAAGAATTAATTTGGTGCTCCTAAGTTGAAAGAGTATCTCACCAGAACAGTTATGGAGGCAGCATCCAATTATAGCTAAACTCAGACACACTCAAGAGTGCAGACAGATGAAAAGTGAAGATTACATAGGAAAACTCTTAAGAGAGTGATACATAGATATGTAAAATGGATAAAGTTAGTTTTTAGTAACCAATATAAGTAAAAGATAACAACTATTGGTGATACGTACGAATAGATGATAGAAAATATAAGATAATATTGTACGTCGATGCAAAATATCGTTTGAAAATGTAATTTGATATGCACTGGTGGAAAACAATAAAAATCACATATTAAAAAAAAAAGATTATAGACAGATTATGCCAGCTTAATTTTTGAACTGGACCAAGGTGAACCTTTTCAGAAGAGCTGAGGGGGTCCTGAAATTTCATAGCACTTCAGCCTCAGCCAGCATGACTAACGTAGCTGAGCAACATTTGGGAAGCTACAGCTTTCCCGTGTCTCTTCTGCGCACAGATTTCCTTGTTGCACGAAAGTCCATGTTTGCAATCAGTTGGGGTGTGTGTGTGTGTGTGTGTGTGTGACAGAGGGGAGGGGGGAATACACCACGTGCCCTTTCCCAGTGCTCCAAGGTACGACCAGAATATGGGAACGGCGTTGGGTGTTGGGGGTGCGTGTCTTAAAATGCCTTTTGAGTCAACAGAGGCCCCTCCGCAATCCAAATTAATTCACGCCCCGGCACTAAGCATTCCCAGCTTCCTCTAATAAGGATCCTGCCTTTAGAAACGGTTAGATTCAGTCAGTATATGAAGCAGTCTCCCTTCTCCATCTGTTCAAGGGGAAAAAAAAAAAAAGAGGAACAAACAAGCCGCGGCTGAGAGAAGGAAGGAAGGAAACCTGCTCAACCATCTCCTAGGAAAACCATGCCAGAGTGACAAAAGCCCCTCCTCTCTCTCTACACACACACACACACACACACACACACACAAAGAGGCAGAAGAGGAGTGGGGGTGCTAAGAAAGCAGCAGAGACACAGCTCCAGAAGGTACCCAAAATAAGCCACCCAGCGCTGAGACACCCCCTCAGTTAAGAGAGCCGCGGTCAACGACAGAAGCAATTTCAGCTCACTCATGGTTTTTATTTTTCCCCGCCACCCACGTGCCTATAAACATATTAAAAATGGGCTGGTTAATGTGTGCTGGCTTGACTCATCAGCCATATGATCAAAGACAAGGGCTTTTTTTTTTTTCTTTCCCTTCCCCCCCAAAAAAAAACCAAAAAAGAGGAGGAGAGAAACGGCTTTACTCACTGTCTTGGGTACAATCTGTTTCTTAGGCTGCCCGATCTTGAATGGAATCCTGGATTGGGAAAAAGAGAAGAGAAAAGGCAAGAGATTAAGAACCTTGGCAAACAAGCCAGCATGTCCTGTTTAATGTCCACCCTTCCCGTTCCCCCCCGCCCCCGAGGAGGGATAGATTAGGAATTTTAAAAATGGGGGAGCCGAGGGTCGCGCAGGCACTCCCCATCTTTGCTTGGTGGGCCCAGATCCTCAGCTCCCCAACAGGGCCAGAGCAGGGTGGCGAGATAGGGATAGGAATACCGCAGGCCTGAGCAACTTCGGCAGAGCAAAAGCTCCGCGTCGTTTTCAGCCGAAAAGCAAACGGCGGGCATCGGGGGTGAAATGAACCCCCCCCCCGGAAATGTCTGGAGCAGAACGGGCATCGGGAAGGCATCCGCACAGGTCTGCAAAGCGAGCTGTCAAAACGTTCGTTGGGAGATCTCGGTCAGCGACGAACCTCATTTTCACGGCCGCTGAGAAAGAAGCAACACTTGGCCCCCAAAAGTGGGTTTCAACCCCTTTGATATTAAACTCCCCTTTTCACAATGTATGTAGATTTATTCCACTTTCTTCAACAGGTTATGTGGCCGTTAACAAAAGCATCACACACCAGGTCTACAGCAGAAAGCCGAGAAAAATTAGCCCCACTTTCAGAATTCTGCTTTTAATGCAGGCATTAAAAATGGATAGGCTTTTCTCAAGCCCACCTTGAACCCCCAAAGTGGAAATAATGCTGCTTAAAATAAATAAAGAGCATTGTTTCTCTTGGCCATTCCTTCCAAAGGCAGCCCAGGATACCAGTTCATTCACTCGCATTGGCTAGGACATCAATGTTTCATTGCATACTTCTCCTCCAATACATACGTGTTCTTTTGCCTCTAGCAGAAGCCACTCAGCAAAGAACGAGGCCTATTTAATATGATTTACATGTGGGGAAATATGTGCAAAGGTATCTAGACATAGTCGTGCCTCAAGGCAACCTTAGAGGCAGAAGGAGCCCAGATGGTCTTAAGAAGAAGGCTTCCTCTTTGGAAAAATGTGAAGGGTTAATCCACTAAACCTTTGGCATACTTCCATCTAGCGGGAAGGACAGAACATGATCTGAGGGATCCTTGGTACGCGCTGTGCTTGTTTTCTTGTACATAGCAATAGTACTTAGACTTATATACCGCTTTATAGTGGTTTCCAGCCCTCTCTAAGCGGTTTACTGTGTCAGCCTCTTGTCCCCAACTATCTGGGTCCTCATTTTACCCACCTTGGAAAGATGGAAGGCAGAGTCAATCAAGCTAATCAGGATTGAACTGCTGGCAGTCAGCAGAGTTAGCCTGCAATATTGCATTCAAAGAACTGAGGGAGGGAGGGAAGGAAGGAAAAGGAAGGAAGGAAAATAGCAATGGCCCTTAGACTTATATACTGCTTCACAGTGCTTTACAGCCGTCTCTCTAAGCAGTTTCCAAAGTCAGCCTCTTGCCCCCAACAATCTGGGTCCTCATTTTACCCACCTCAGAAGGATGGAAGGCTGAGTTAACCTTAAGCCCGTCAGGATCGAATTTCTGGCATTCGGCAGAGTTAGCCTGCAATACTGCATTCTTACCACTGTGCACCATGGAAGGGAGGGAGGGAGGGAGGGAGGAAGGAAGGAAGGAAGGAAGGAAGGAAGGAAGGAAGGAACAGCAATAGCACTTAGACTTATATACCGCTTCACAGTGCTTTTACAGCCCTCTCTAAGCCTCTTGCCCCCAACAATCTGGGTCCTCATTTTACCCACCTCGGAAGGATGGAAGGCTGAGTCAACCTTGAGCCAGTAAAGATCGAACTGCTGGCATTCAGCAGAGTTAGCCCGCAATACCACTTTCTAACCACTGCGCCACCATGGCTGCTTTATTACCCAAAGTTGGTAACGTCCTCAGGGCTGGTAAGGAATGGCGTTTGCTCCAGCACTGATGATGTTACCTAGTTTGGGTTATGAAACGTCTACAAGGAAACAAACAAGCACAGAGAGCACCAAGGAGCCCTCAGATCATCTTCTGTCATCCTGGCTGGAGGAGTAGGACGGAAGTGTGAGGAAGGAATCGTGGCTTGACCCTTACACATTTTCCAAACCCAAGCAAGGGGAAGAGCGCAACAACAACCCTTCATTTCAACCCTGGGCTATAAATATTCTCTTTTATCAATAAAACACCATGTACACCATCTCCTTGACTTAACCACAGTTCGTTCAAAGTTACAACGGCACTGAAAAAAGGGACTTAAGACCGTTTTTCACACTTATGACTGTTGCAGCAACCCAGGGGTGAGATTCAGCCAGTTTACACCAGTTCGGGAGAACCGGTTGTTAACTTTCTGAGCAGTTTGGTGAACTGGTTGTCGGAAGGAATCATTGGGGCAGAGAACCGGTTGTTAAATGATTGGAATCCCACCACTGCAGCATCCCCGTGGTCATGTGATTTACATTTGGTTGCTTGACAGCTGGTTCCTATTTATGACGATCCCCTTTTGCGATCTTCTGACAAGCCAAGTCAGTAGGGAAGCCAGATTCGCTCAACAACCGCGGGACTAACTTAACAAGAATGGCAATGAAGGTCATAAAATGAGGCAAAGCTCACTTAAGAAACTGCCCACTTAACAATAGAAATTCTGGGCTCAGAACTGTACTTACTTACACCAGCTCTGAAAGGGAAACCAGGCTGCCTCGGGCAAGCAAGCCGGTGCCCAAAGTTGAGCATGATGCGACTGACGTTTGGTGCGCCTGCTCATGAAGCCGCCTGCCCTGGATACTTTGGGCGCCATTCCACAAATACTACACCACAGGAAACAGCACTCTGCGCTGACCACTATATATAATCTGACCAATGAGGCTGAAGAGCGAGAAGGGTCACAAATAAAGGTTTGAGTAATTCTTCTTTCCTTCTTTGCCAAGTGGCCACCATTGTTTTCTAACCAAGTATATAATTTTGCCACCAATAATAAACCTGGCCTGAAAACCAGACCCTTCTGAACCGAGCATGAAGCTCTCAAAGAGCTTTAGTCACAAACGTATAAATTTAATTTCTGCTGCGCTTCCTGTTTATTGTTCTGCAAGAAAGCTGATGTAATCTTAGTCCATTAACTCTTTCTAGGTTTGTTGGCTTCCACCACCACCACCTCCGACAGCAATGAATTACATGGCTTCCATTAACAAGTGTTTGGCACATCGTCAACACAATTGAGGGGTTAGACACAAGAAATACTAAGGCTTTTTTTTTTCCTCCTTCCAGTTTTCTTTTACATGGGCAAAGCCATGAAATTAAGGTAGTTCCACAATTATTCTTACAGGGTATTAACTAAACAATACAACAGCGGTTTGTTTTCTGACATTCTTCCCGCCTGAACTGACGATGGTAAGTATGTGTTACAGAATGGGAGACAGCTTTTTTTTTTAAAAAATTACATTTTCATTGAAGTCTTCGTGTGTTAGAAAAGAAAATCTGGTTGCTGATGTGATAAATTAATTCTGTAGAATAATAACTGCCACAGACTGTCAGAAGGAGCCTGCCTGGGAAAAGAACTGGCAATGGCTCCGCTCTGTTGGCCAAGATCACGGAGCGATTAGGGCAGGAATTGATGGCGGGCAGAGACAGTGCGCCTCAACCGGCTTCAATCAGTCCTCTTCTCCTCTGGCCGGAGGGAGGTTGGGGTGGCGACCGTGCCAGCCGAGACTGGGTGAGCTAGCTCTTCCCCGCTTTTCAAACAGATGCTACAAGCGCAGCGGCGTCGCCGGAGTTACCCAGGTGAGCCAGCCAGGTGGTCATAATCAGGGGAGGGACTCAAAGTTTTTAACAACCGGTTCTGTGGGCGTGGCTTAGTTGGTGGGTGTGGCTTGATGGTCATGTGACTGGGTGGACATGGCTTGATGGTCACGTTATTGGCTGGGTGTGGCCAACTCAACATCACTCACATCGAGGCATGCATCTCCTCGCCTGGCCTTTCGTGACTGTGGGGATGCTGCAACAGTCATAAGTGTGAAAAATGGTCATAAGTCACTTTTTTCAGTGCCATTGTTACTATGAATAGTCACTCCACACAAGCAAAGTATCAGCAAAGGAGGAGAAAAATAACTCCAGAGAAGTTCCTGAGACAGGGAGTCTAGTCCTGCCAAGAATGTAATAAGGGTTAACAGAGAGGCAGTTTCTGTAAGCAACACCAGAATGTTTCCTTCCTGCCTTCCTTACAGGATCAGGCCAGTAATTTCTTCTAACAACCAGTTCTCCGAACTGCTTAGAATGTTAATAACTGGTTCTAGCGAATAGGTGCAAACTGGTAGAATCCCAGCCCTGGTCATAATCATCTATCCCTGAACAGGGCTGTCCAGGCTACGGAAGGGCAAGCGTGTAGAGCGGCAATTGCAGTAAAGCTGGGATTCGAACCACGTGGCAGCTGTCGGCCGCTTCGATCGCCGTCAGCCTGGTCAAACCTGCGGATGGTCAAAACCAGGATTCTTTCTCCTCAGATCGAAATTCTTTCTCCTCAGAAACGGAGCCAATCTTTGTCACATCTCTATAGGGCCAAGACTGAGTCGAAACTGGAGTCTCAGCAGTTGATGTAAAGGTGTGGCAAACGATTGAGGACTCAGTCTCTGGGCAGAAAGGCAAATGTGGATTCTCCAACCGGCAGACTGGAGAACAGCTAATTCCCCCAGACAGAAATCTTCAGAGATCTTGGAATTATCACTCCCCAATCTCCCATTCTAGCTGAGAATTCCAGGAAATTTATTTAACCCCAAGAAGACACCAAGTTTACAGAACAGTGATCCACAATATTAAAGATAATTAAAGATAATGCAAGAATGAAAAAAAAAAACACCTTCTGGTTGTATCTTCAAGTATGTTTCAGCAAGGAAGTGATTATGTCTTTTGACTGATTGGGGTGATGAAAGATAGCAAAATAAAATATCTGAGAAGGTTGGAGATATCATACCGGCCCTTGACAAGTCAAAAAGCCTTGAAGATTAAGATAAACAGGCTTAAGGTATTTCATAATGGAAAGTGCCCAGCTTTGAAAGAAAGAGCTTAATGTATGCAATAATTTGGAGCCAGGCTCACTGTTCAACTACTTTGAAGTGTGGGAAAGTAGTAAGAAACTAGTAGGTTATTCTGCGCATCAACAAATGTTTCTCATTTTAGTTTATAGCCAGAGGAGAGTCATGATGTAACTTGAGAGAGAGAGAGAGAGAGAGAGAGAGGTTAAAATATAACTGTACTTAAAACTGCTGTGAAGAAGATCGGAAGTTGCTTCTTTATACCTTTCTATTGTTCTTTTTTCATTCTTTTTCTTATTTAGTTTGTATTAGCATTTATTATTACTCTTAAAAGGTGCACGCATCTCTGATCTTGTACTGCTATTCTACTATGAAATCCAGTGCTTTACTGATCCACACACACACACACACACACACACACACACACGGACAGACAAACAGACAGACAGACCGGTGTGGTGGCCTAGAGGTGGAGCTCTCACCTAACAATCAGGAGGCCGTGAGTAGGTAGAAGCAGATATTTCTCTCTCTGGGCACAATGAGACTATATCTGCTGGAAAAAAACCCTCCACATTGGCGACAGGAAAGGCATTCGGCCAGTAAACACTCAGCTCAATTTAATTGCCCAGACTCCACCTTGCAAGGGATTATGGGGGGGGGGAGGAGGAGGAGGAGGAAGAAAAAGGAGGAGGAAAAGGAGGAGGGAAGAGGAGAAGGAGGAAGAAAAAGAGGAGGAGGAGGAGGAGGAAGAAAAAGAGGAGGAAGAAAATGAGGAGGAGGAGGAGGAGGAAAAAGAGGAGGAGGAGGAAAAAGAGGAGGAGGAGGAGGAGGAGGAAGAAAAAAAAGAGGAGGAGGAAAAGGAGGAGGAGGAATAAAAGGAAGAGGAGGAGGAAGAAAAAGAGGAGGGAGGAGGAGGAGGAAGAAAAAGAGGAGGAAAAAGAGGAAGAAAAAGTGTGTGTGTGTGTGTGTGTGTGTGTATGCTTAATTTATAATTGATTGAGAAAAAGAAAAGGCATCAAAGTAGCTGCTGCCCAATAACTGAGCTCACAGTCCAGGTCCAGTTTAGGCACCTCATCATCCACATATGAAAATTATTTTATGCAAGAAAAGAAAACTTAACAGTTTTGCTTTCAGTTTTAAATATACCTGCACACAGAATAAAATAGAGAAAAGGCTATGGATTAAATTATTGATTTTTTAAAAAAAAAAAAAGATCAAAAGAGGATTTCTGATCTTGGCTTATTCCCATGAACCGTAAATTATATAAAGCCAAGTCTAACTGCATGCTTTCTGATAAAAAAATAAAAATAAAACTGTACAATTCTACAAAGCCAAACATTAAAAAACACAGGCAGCACAAAAAAACAAACCCCTCAACAGTAATGCTAATTAAAATCTAGATCAAAAGTAATAAAAGAGCCCGCCACCTACATTATAATTGCAAACTATTTGATGAATGCAGCTTCATGGGCAGGTCAAATTGTACCCATTCGAGTTACAGCCGTACTAGACTGGGATAGTCTCTCCAGGGCTCTGAAGATCAGAGTGGGAAAGTTTTAAAAAAAGGTGATCTGGAAAAAAGACCATGAGATACCACTTCGACTGCGTTGCCAACAAAACACCGAGCCCTTGAGTTGAATCTGATTTGAGGGTGTCCTTATCTTTGTGTGAATCTGTCCCGGTCATTTTATGACATTCGAGATGAGAAAAATGGACTCGGGGTGGTGATCAAACATCCAATGTTGAAGTATTATTTGGCATGTAATCAAATATGGGAACTTTTGGAGTAAGCAGCCCACGGAACACATGCAGATTTCATCCCGAATGAATGGAAATAACTGTAGCAAAAAGCGGTGATTTAATTGGTCATTTTCTGGTGGAATACAGTCATTTTGACCCTAGACCTTAGCACTTCATACCAATCAAGACCAAGAGGACAGCTCCCCAAAGCCATTGTCGAGCAGTTTTTTTTTTTTTTTTTCAAGCTTAGATGAAATTGAAGATTACGCTAGTATTTCAGAGCGTCAGTAATTCTAGAGCAGCAACCTGGCTGGGTTTATATAGCGTTGCTCCTATTTTAGCCTGAGATGGCAAGAATTTCTTCAACGATTAACCAAGAGATAATGAAATCCATCCATCCTCTATCACCCAGCACATTGTCTTTATGACACCCAATACCGTCTATGGATGGAAAGGTGAGTTAAGAGTGCAAGTTATATCACACACACACACACACACACACAAACACACACACACACACACACACACACACACATATCTGTAGGATATAAAGTTACCAAGTTCTTCAAAAAGGATATTTTAGAGAGAATTTAAAATAAAATAAAATAAAAGCCAAGAACTTGGAACAAAACAAAACAAAAATAAAAGAGCAATCTATGGAACTGGAAGAATGTTCTGGAGGATTCTTTCAATGGCAGCTTCTTCATCTGCAGGAAGATTTCAGTAGACCATTTAACAATACAATTAAATCAAAAACTATTTTCAAGGTAAACGCTGGAGTCATTTTCTAAAGTCAAGGCACTGTGCCCCAGTGAAAAGTTTCAGCAAAAGAAATTTAGAATTATTTTTTTTTAAAAAAAATCCCAATAAGCCAAAAAGTTTCCAAAGATTCAAGAATCTACTCTTGTGCTATCATTAGAAGACTACATCCGTGATGGCAAACCTATGGCACGCGTGCCACAGGGGGCACGCACAGCCATTTGTGTGGGCACGCGAGCCCGAGCCAAACTTACCTGTATTGCACATGTGCGCGCCTCCCAACTGATTTTCGGTCAGTTTGAGGCCTTTTTTAGCCTCCCAGAGGCTTGAGGGAAGCCTCTGTAGCCTTTGGAGGCTGAAAACGGGCCTTCCGGAAATACAGGAAGTGCCTAAATCGGAAATGAAGAAATGGGCCCATTTTTCGGCCTTCAAAGGCTGCAGAGGCTTTCCTTGAGCCTCCGGGAAGCCGAAAAATGCCTCAAATGGGCCAAAATCAACTGGGAGACGCGTACATGTACAGTGCAGGTAAGGGGGATGTTGCATGTGCATGAGGAAGGGCGCATTGAATTGTGGGTGCTGGCATGCACTCGGACTATTGTGCGCACACACTTTCAGCACACCACAACTAAAAGGTTCTCCATCACTGCTCTATACCAATCTTTAGCACCTGTCTTAAGACTACAACACCATTATCAGTGAATTCTGAGTTATGTAGTCTTCAACCTGTGTGGAAAGCACCTGGCTGGAGAAAGGCACCTTATTTTAAGGTCAACGGTGACTCTAAAACTAGATCTACACAATCCATGCAACTCTGGATTAGAAACCAGTAGATCTTTGCTCTACTGCAGGGATCGGCAACCTTAAACACACAAAGAGCCATTTGGACCCGATTCCCACAGAAAACACCGGGAGCCACAAAACTCTTTTTGTGCCTGACTATTTCCTGAGCAGCCACAAAACTAGCATGTGTACTTCAATTAAACATCCTGCTTTCTTCTGAAACTTTTCTTAACAGGTAAGGTAACAGATAATCAGAGTTGGAAGGGACTTGTAGGTCATCTAGTCCAACCCCCCGCCCAAGCGGGAAACCCTACAACATGTCTGACAAATGGCAGTCCAATCTCTTCTTGAAAGTCTCAAGTGATGGACCTCCCACAACTTCTGAGAGTTGTGTTGGTTGTTCTCACTTTAAGAAAGTTTCTCCTTATTTCCAGGTTGAATCTCTCCTTGATCATTTTCCATTCATTATTCTTTGTCTGGCCTACAGGCGCTTTGGAAAATAGCTTGGCTCCCTCCTCTCTGTGGCAGCCCCCCTAACATTGGAAGACTGCTATCCTGTATCCCCTGGTCCTTCTCTTCACTAGACAAGCCATGCCCAGTTCCTGCAACCGTTCATCGTATGTTTTAGTCCCCTCATCATCCTGATTGCTCTTCTCTGCAGTTTTTCTGGAGTCTCAACATCTTCTTTTATAGTGTAGTGACCAAAACTGGATGCAGTACTCTTAGGTATGGTCTTACTAAGGCTTCATAGAGTGGTATTAATACCTCACTTGATCTCGATTGTATCCCTCTGTTAATGCAACTTAGGATTGCATTAGCTTTTTTGGCTTCTGCTGCACACTTCTTTCCTTGGATTTATCCCTGGTTGGCCTACCAGGGGTCAAAAAGCTCAATAAATTGCGTGCTGGCGGGTGTTGCACATTGGTGGTTGTGACGTGTATTTTAAGTGACAGAGAGCCACAGCTATTGGTTTCTAAACTAGAGTTGCATGGATCAGAACTGAAACCTGAAGTGCAATGCGTAAAAGCGGCTGTTAAGCAGTAACAATCTGCATCATACTTGGGCTACCCAAAGTTTTCATCTGATTGACTTTATATTCTTGTCAATTGGGCCAATCAAATTCACAGGAGGGCGGGACCTTTTGAACACAACAGGGGTGCGTGGTTATTTTATTAATTTATTATTCTCTTATATATTACTTTTATTGTTTTTTTACATTTAAAAGATATATAAATATATGTATTTTTATATTCTTGTAAGCCTCCCTGAGTCGCCATGTGAGAATAGGCAGCAATATAAATTTCCAAATAAATAAATGACTAATAAACTAACTTGCAGATTCAATGACACTAGTTTGACCTCAGTTAGACTTAAACTTAGAATAACTTTCTTGTCACTTTCAATATACGCTAATCGGTATACATTAAAATGAAACTTTCATTGCATACAGCTCTCAAAGAGTTGACAAAATAGGGTGGGAAATAGGCAAATTAGGCAAAAGTAAAGAAAGGCAGAGGCTTTGCTATCACCAGAAGCAAAAAATAATAATCATTGAACAAGCTTTATAACTGTTTGATCTAGTAGAGCTTTTCGGATGCTGTATTCTCTAATCTGCCTCAAGAGGGCGCCGAGGGATGAGCACACACCATTCTGGATAACTCACTGGACTCACAATCATTTTCCCAACAATCCGTTGATAAGTGTGCATCGGGTTTGGAAGTGGGAACCCAATCTTGGAGAGAAAAATCGCAAACCTGGCATCTGAAAAACTTTTCGTTTGAGTTTATCCGGAATACACGCTGCATTTATCTGAGAATTAATACATTCTTATTATTATTATTCATCTTTATTTCAGAAGGCAAGGAAGGGTGCAATATGCTTGGGCTTCTCATTCTGCCCATAACCACAACCTGGGCTGGGCCGGGACTGGCCCAAAGTCACTCAGCCGGCTTTCATGCCTAAGGAAGGACTAGAAAGAACTCACAGGCTCCTGGTTTCTAAGTCCAGCACTTTAACCAGCCAGTTTTTTTATTTGGTATACTTTATATAGCATCAACTTTGTGAATTCTTCAGTTTCCTCTTTCTGTTATGTATTCAAAAGTCCATTTTGAATACATAACAGAAACAGGAAACTGAAGAATGTGTGTGTGTGTATGTGTACATATGTGCCGTGTTTCCCCAAAAATACAACCTACTCTGAAAACAAGCCCTAGCCCAATTTTCATGCCTGCATCAAATAGAAGACCTACCCCAATTATAAGACCTAGTTATGCCCTGTCCACCATCTGCTTTGTACAAGGTGGGGCGAAGGGCATGCGTAAAAATCAAGCTGGGGGGGGTAGATCTGCCCTATGTGCCCAGCACCTGGTGCAGCCAGGCCTCCCACACCTTGACACCTGTTGCATCGTTTCCTGACTTCTTCTGTGGCTCCTTCCAGTTGCTCGCAGACAGATGCACATCGCCCCGTTGCCACTGCCTGTGTCAGGATGCCATGAGGCTCATGGCGTCGGTGCCACTGCTCATTCGTGCAATGGCACCACACACCACACAGAGCCTCTTGCCGCAAGCGGCAGCACTAGCACAATGAGCCATGCAGCATCTGGCCATGGGAGGCCGCAAAAGTCAGGCAGTGGCACAACAGGTGCCAGGGCATGGGAGGCCTAGCTGCAGTGGTCCTACAGTAAGAGAGTTAAGACATCCCCCCAAATAAGACCTGGTGCTTATTTTAGGGCCCAAAAGAAAATAAGACCAGGTCTTATTTTCAGGGAAGCACGGTATATGCATGTATACAGCATGTGTATATGTATGTGCTATGTATGGGTATGGATAAATATATATACTTCCTTTTGAGAGCAGGCAACAGAATTTCATTTTTAATGTGCGCTCATAGTGAAAAGTGACAATAAAGATTATCTTATCTTTAAGATGGCCAAAACCATAGTACAGTTAAATTCAGGTACAAAATGATTGCAATTAAGTTCACACAGTTTGGTTTTAATCTTAAAAGTGGTCTTAAGGAAAATCAATTTTACTCAAACATTCAGTAATAAGGCCATCAAGAAAGGGAATCTTTTTGCACTGATTCTGTTGACCCGATTCAAAAATCGGGTGGATTTTTTTGTTTTGCCATATGCTAAATAAATCAATAAGAATTGTACAATGAAGATGGCATTTAATTTCGTTGTACGAGGTGCAATGAGAATGAAGTAAACTAAACTAAACCAGGGCTGTGCAAAGCACAGAAAATGGGTGCTTGAGAGTGAGCAAGCTATGACACAGGACCAATTGTTCTCGAAGTGTGCAAGCAGCTGTGTGTGTCCTTCAGAAGCTTGCTAGAATTGCCCTGAAGGCCACCCAGAGCTGAATGTATAGGTGTGCCAGAGACCCTTCACCCAGGACTACAATCAAAGCTTCTAAGTTCCCATGCATACCGACAGCCAAGGACAGCCTCTGAAAGAAGCTACAGCAGCCTTCCAAAGGAAGCAGCTGCTTTAAAGGTTTGGCAAAATGCATTTTGTTTTCCTGAAAATGACCTACCCTGAAAGTAAGTCCTAGCTTGATTTTTACATGTGAGCCCAATATAAGCCCTACCCCAAAATAAGCCCTAATTAAGATACTACCCACTCCAGAGTGCACAGGTAAAAATTAAAGCTAGGGTGGGAATGGGGTGGGTGTGGGGTGGAGCTGCCCTACTACTTACTTTTGGACAGTTGTAGCCAGGTCTCGCACACCTCGACACCTGCCCCGCCGTCTCATTTCTTCTGCAGCTGGCAAGGCTTTCCTGAAGGCCTCTGTAACTGATAACAAAGCTATGGATCGATCCAGAGCTCTGTTATCAGCTGCAAAGGCCTTCAGGAAATCCTTGCCAGCCACAGAAGAAGTAGTTCCTGAAGGCCCCTGACAGCAAAAAGGAGGCTGGGGGCGACAGACGCAAGAGAGGTTAGTCAGTGGATGACATCCCCTCAAAATAAGACCTGGTGCCTTTTTTGGGTGGCAAAAAAAAGACGACAGGGTCTTATTTTCAGGGAATCACAGTATGGCCTTTCAAGGCTACATATGCTTCCATTTACAGACAGTCCCCAACTTACGACAGTGGACTTGGTGACCGTGGCACTGAAAAAAGCGACTTTTGACCGGTTTTCACACTTATGACCTCTCTGCCAACCCTGGGGTCATGTAGTCAAAATTCAGATGCTTGACAACTGTCTTGTATTTACCACGGTTGCAGTGTCCTAGTGTCACGGGATCCTCCTTTGCGACCTTAATCAGCAAAGAAGACGGGGAAGCCAGATTCACTTAACAACGGTGTTATCAATTTAACAGGTGGAGTGATTCACTTAACAACCATGGCAAGAAAGGGGTCGTAAAATGGGGCCAATCCCCTCAACAAATGTTTCACTTAGCAACCGAAAGGTTGGGCTCATTTTTGGTCATTAAGTGGGGGGGGGCTACCTGTAGTACGTAATAAAGTGGCAGAAACCATTGACACGCGACATGTGGGGGAGGACAAAGAGAAATGGTTTTAGGGAAGAGGAAGCTACCCTTCCCATGGGCTCTAAATATTTAATCTATTCATTTGATTTGTACACCCTCTTTCTACGCTATGAATATTCAAGATGCCTAATGAAATGTGGGAAGAAAAACTTGGACGCCTCTCTGTTCAGAGCAGTATACCCCTCAGTACCAGTTGCTAGGGAAGAACGAAAAAAAAATATATGCTACTGTTAATGCGCTGTTTTTCATAGTGGGAAACACGTTGCTGGGTTCAGATAGGATCTCGAGTTGATCCTGGCCCAAATTCTTATGCTTGTTAACCATTAACTACAATAGTGAAATTGCACCTTCAGGGTTAGGTACAACTGCAGGCAAGTATGGCTTTCAAGACTTTCGATGGCTTCTTGATAGTGGCCAGAAGCAAGGATTTTGGCTTCATCCAGCTGGCTCCACCCTGGGCTCTTAAGACAGGAGGGCCCTCAAACACTTGTGCCCCACCTGTATTTAGGATGCTATGATCATGAAAAAACGGAGCGTTGGAAAGAAAAGATTGAATTAGGCTGTAACTAGTTTTTTCTGTGTGTTATTACCCACGGTCCGCAACCTTTCGGGCTTTGCAGCCCAGCAGGAGTGGGGAGGAGAAGGGACGGTTCCAAGCGAGTGTCATGCCCCTGTCAGAGTCTGAATCCGAGGAGGAAGATGAAGAGCTGACAGGAAGTGGGAGTGTGGCTGTGGAGGAAACTGGGGAAGGGCAAAGTGGGCAGAGCAGGGGAGAGGTAGAACAGGGAGGAGTTCAAAAGAAGACCCAGGCCCACCCGCTCTTCATCCTAGGGCATGCAGGGAGGAACGGAGAAGGGAGCAATGTGGGTTGCGTGGCTTATGGGGGAGGAAAGGGTCCTGATTCCCTTCATTAGCCGCAGTTGGGAAGAGAGTTTAAAAAAAATGCATGCTGAGTGCAAAAGCTGCTGGGAGCAAATGTGAGTTTATCTTGTGTTAACTTTGGTTATCTGCGTTCCTGGCATCTTCCCAAATGTGTTAAGTTATTGCCGTGCCTTCACACCTGAAATTCTTGCTCCTGCCCTGCCGGACTAATTACCTCCTTTTGCATTGATTGGACTTTTAGTTACATTTTTTGGTTGAACACATTTTGGACTTGATTCTCTGCAGCCAAAGGCTGTTCCTGGGAGAATTTTTCTCCAGCCCAGAAGGTAACCTGGACATTGGGGGCAAAGTTGGAGCTAATAAAGGGACTCCTACTGATTATCAGTGTCGCCTTTGTGCCACACCCCAGGTCATCACAGTGAGTGGCAGATAAACACACGTGTGCAGCTCCATTGCATGAGAGGCGGGCACACATGCCCACAGTGCTCATACTGTCAACCCTGAAGTGAGCGTGGCTGAGGCCATCTTGTAGGCTTCAGAGTTGCCACAAAGCAGAAGAAGGGACGGAGAGGGGGGGAAATAGCTATATGGGGCTTTGTAGCCAAAACAATAACGCTTTCCTGTGGCAACCAAGGACATCCTCACAGGTAGCTGGCCAGAGGAGGAATGAAGTAACCAAGCAACCATCCGGCACCTTGATTGGACAGCGTGACCAGTGACTTGGGGGAAAAGGAGAAAACGTTTACTTTTTAATTAGGTGAAAGCCACGGGAACTTTCAGAGTCGGTTTTCCACCTCTTGTGCCAATATGATATCTCCAATAAATTGTTCTTTGAGGAATTTGCCTACCTTGGAGTTCTGTTTTCTATGGGTGTTGGAATGACGACACATACAAGTGTAGCTATGGGCATGTGTTCTCACCTGCCAGACTGATAATTGGCCATGGTCTGGGGATCGGGGACCTCTGTATTACACAAGACCTGTGCATTTTATGGCCCCGGGGGCCACATTTGGATCTTTGGCTGTCCATGTCCCTCCTGTGCGAAGTCAATCGGAAATCAGAAATCAAATGTAAATAAGTGTACGCCATTCACATAAGTGAGTAGGAATTAAGTTCAGCCTCTTGGTTCGGCCCACTATAACAGACCTAGTTTCTCCGGTGTTCTCTTTGGGAAAATAAAATGCCCATTCCTGCCCTACACATTTCGCTAGCCTACTCCAGCCTGACTAAAGATACACAACCATTATCCAGACCAGTTCAAAGGAAGTTCTGGGAGATCAAAGGGAATTTTACGCCGCTCTTCTCTTCCTCATTCCTATCTGTCCGCTGGCTGGCCGGACAGAGTGAAAATTTCTAGAATTTGGCAGGTGAGGACTAGAGACCAAGAATACAAGACAGGCCCATTCCTCACCCACAGACTTCAAAGATAAAATGAAAGCTAAGCCTCCTTCTCTTTTATCAACAGCTTTGCCGCATATAAAAAGCCCAAAATGCTTTGGAAAATTATTTGAATTTTTGCATGTTAGGCAGCCTCTTCCTCCTATATCATAAATCTTGTTGGTGGTTGCTTGAGGCTGCCCGTCTGAAGAGTGAGTTCATGGGGGCCAACCCCCTTTTTTGGGTGAGGGGGGGACTATTTTGGGGCAGAAAGTGGAAACCAGAAGATGGTGGAAATCAAGATTCCCCATTCCTTCTGGGTTTCTCGCCCGCCGTGTTTCGTGGTGTCCATGGAAACTGCATTAAGCCACCCCCATTCTACTCCTCGTCCTTATATAGCAACCAGAGAAAGCACCAGAGGAAATAATTATTGAAGTAGGCCACAAACTGCTAATTCTGACAGAAGTGCCAATCTAAATTCTCCACCACCTAGGCTGCTTTGAGAAGGGAAGTCAGCTGAAAGGCTTAAATCAGGCAGCATTAATTTGCCAATGGGCAAAGTTGGCCACAGAACAAAACAGGCTCCTTTTTGAGACATCTAACCAGTGATGTTCTTCATCTAGGTCCTCCCTCGTTCACTTCCCCCAAAAGAAGTCCATTACCTTTTTCTCACCCATGAACGTGTTCCATCCTAACCCTAATTCACTTAGAAGAAAGTGGGGGCAGATTCTATCTCTGAGGATTTTGCTAAATGTTTCTGCAAACTTTAAGTCCAGAAGGTCCTCTGATAGAGAGATCCACACTAACAATGCAATCTCATTATTAATATTCTTTTTTTTAAAAAAACCTTATAATTGTTGAGAAAGTAGAAATCTTTCCAAAATCTCTTTCCCTCCCTCATCAAAAAATAAAAATGCTGATGATGTATCATCTGATAAAAGAGATTCATTTATCGTGACATTTGACAACTCATGGAAGAAGAGGCCAGACTTACGGCTCACAGCCCGCCAGTTTAGGCAATTTCTATGTTTTACTATATTTTAACTTTGCATTGTTTTATGTGTTTGCATTTTTAATGGGGTAAAATATGTTGTATGCCATCTGGAGAGGGGAAAAATCTGTCAGATGGTATAGAAATATCTTAATAAAAGAAGATATCTGACACACTGTATGCAAAAAAATAAAAGAAGAAGGAAAATTAAAAAAAAGGGCAGGATTTTAAAGATGAAAACTGGGAAGAGATGGTGTTCTAGCAAAGGAGATCCCTAGCCAACCATTGTGGAATAATCTGTTATTTAACTTGATTTCAGGTGAATCGAGTGTGTGTTAATTATTATGCCAGATTGTTGCGGTCAG
Organism: Pseudonaja textilis; assembly: GCF_900518735.1. The sequence goes on from NW_020769384.1 coordinate 131,898, forward strand.
GAGGGTTCCTCTTCCTTTATGGCTATTCAAACACTATTTGAATAACCAGCCAATTATTGCAAATTGGTCATTAAAAGGGGGGGTGGGGAAAGAGGCCCTAATGATATTGTATTCAACCGTCAAAGGAAAATTACTCATTCTGGGCATGTGGGAAAGCAGAAATCTGCAGGGCTGTTTTAGCTGACTTTTCTACAAAAATAACCACGTTCAAACAGTAGGGGAGTAACTTTACAGTCCCTGTTTGGAAACAAGAAAGCAAAATGATGACCCACGTTTTTTTTTTTTATCATTACAAATAACATTGGTGATTTTATTTCTCTTTTCCATATGGGAAAGAAGAGGGGCTGTCTAGTAGTTTCAATTTGTGGCATCCTGAGCAAATGATAGACAACTAGGTGGTCAACTTGTGGCATCCTGAGCAAATGATAGACAACTAGAAGGTCAGTTTTGTTGATTTCATTCCTCTTTTAAAAATATTAAGGGAAATGGATATAACCAGCACTGTACAGAATTTCCAATCTCTTCTTTTATCTCCAATATACCTGGACCTAGAATTGGTCTAGATAATATGAAAGGGGATAATAGCTAGACCCACACTTTGTTTCTGAAAATCTTTGTATTATGGTCTCTCCTACTGGAGCTCCTTTAACCAACATACTAAAGGCCAGAATATAATGACATAATTGAACATAATTGTATCGCTTTTTACAACTGCTTAACTCCTATCACTGTGTTTCCCCAAAAATAGGAGCCTGTCTTTTTTTTTGTTTGGCCACCAATTTAAGGCACCAGGTCTTATTTTCGGGGGAAGTCATCCACTGACTAACCTCACTTGTGTGCATCGCTGTTGGCCTCCTTTTCACTGTCAGCGGCTTTCAGGAACTTCTTCTGCAGCCAGCAAGGCTTTCCTGGAGGCCTCTGCAGCTGATAACAGAGCTCTGGATCGATCCAGAGCCTTGTAATAAGCTAGAGACCTTCAGGAAAGCCAAGGGCTTATTTTTTTTTTGGGGGGGGTAGGGCTTATATTGGGCACCCATGCAAAAATCAAGCTAGGACTTACTTTCAGAGTAGGTTGTATTTTGGGGAAAACGGGATACAAGTTTTGTAACCTGAACACACATGAGCATCTTTAGAAGTAAAGCTACACGAAATTATCTGGGATTTCCTTCTAGGCCATAATATAGAGGATTCTTATTTGGTCTCAAGCATTATCTTGAACATAATACGAAATGAAGGTGAATTTAAAAAGAGTTGCAATGAACAGGGATTTCTTGGTGCTGACGATCTTACCTAGTTTGGGTATTGAAACGTTTGCAGGAAAGAAAAACAAAACAAGCTCAGAGACCACCAAAGACACCCCACCCCCCCAATAATGATGGCGTCCGGTGGTTCTTGGGGTTGCCCTCCTAATCTGATGAGGCTCAACGATGTGATAGCTCATTTATCAAGGGCGATTCTACGAACTTTGCAGGTGAAATATTCCGTCTCGTTTAGTTTTCTAGCCAAAAATATCCAGGTGAGAGAAAGAAATATCTACATTCAGGTCCTAAAGAGCCGATAACCCCATGGGGGAAGTCGCATTCAGAATTCACGGGCAGATGCAAAATAGCTTTCCTGCACATATTTATTTGGGAATACATAGAAGTGGGAAGGAAAACTACTCTGATCAAAACAAATCGAGAATTCCAGATGTTGTTCTTTGAAAAAGCGTTGCATGAGTGTGTGTTTGAATGCTTGTTGTCCATATACATACCTCTGATCTTAAAATTAATGCCAAGTATTCATTCCAGTTTATATAAGAACTTGCCCGCTGGTCTCTAGGATAAAGACCAAGCCACGGAATATGAAAGCCAATTATTGATTAATGAGCTACATGAACAGGCCTTTATATAATACAGCTACATTCACAGTATGCATTTTTGGCTTTATTGCCAGAGTAAATACAGCAGCCATTGTGGAGGCATAAAAAATCCCCACCATTGCGGTGCTTAAAAACTCTCCTTGTCTCCACTTTTTTTTCAGCTTGATTCCTGCTGCCTTTTATTTTATTTTATTTTTTATTTTTTAAAAGAGCTTTCAACTTTGCCTACTGGAGGTAGAAAGCTACAGAATTAATCCAGGTTGAATATTTGCTTTAAATGCACTTATTTCATAACTCCAGGAAACTCAAATTACTTTGCACTGCTATTAGATACTTGTAGAGCAAGTGACAGAAAGAGTAACAGCCCCTTTTCGCTGCAGAAGCTATACTCTCCTTGTAGGTTCCCCCATGCTCAGGCTGCAACTGGCGCTTTGAAACGCTAAAAGCAAATTGTTTTATTATTTTTTTTAAAGTGCCTCTCCACTGGAGTGGAAAGCGGGAAATGGAAGCAACGAGGTTAGCATTCAGAGTCAAGGGCTCGGGACAAGAGAACATCAAAATCTTAGAAAGCAAAACACCAGAAACCCACACAAACGAATCCCCACCTTAAAAAAAACAATGCTCCCTGGATTATTTTTGCCCAGTACTGGAAAAATGAAGATATACCGCGAGGTGAAGAAATAATCAAGAACAGGAGTCCCCAAACTTGGCAACATAAAAACTTGTGGACTTCAACTCCCAGAATTCCTGAGCTAACATGACTGGAGGAAGAATTCTGGGTCTTAAAGTTGCCAAGACTGGAGACCCCTGATCTACACCTTCTATGTATGTAAATGCTGGTCACTCTGTGTGTTTCTTTGAATTTTTGCATGGGAAAGTAAAAATATAAAATAATAATGTGTCCTAAGCCTACATGGAAACTGGCATTCTCACTGCCCCAAAATCTGGATCCAGCTTCAGTACATGGAGGGGAATTCAGTAGATCAAGGGTCTTCAAACTTGGCAACTTTGAAGACGTGTGGACTTCCAACTCCCAGAATTCCTGAGCTAACATGACTGGAGGAAGAATTCTGAGACTTGAAGTCCACACGTCTTCAAAGTTGGCAAGGTTGGAGACCTCTGGTCAAAAAGATACCAGATTGTACAGAAATTGATAGGTTGACGTTGAAAATTTAAACGGAAAGAGGATGTAGAATATTATCAAACGGGGAAAAAAAAGAGGTGGAGATTAAGAACCCAATCTGTATTGTTAAGCAAATTCAATACCTAGACAACACGATGCTTATTAAGCACTAAGAAATGTATTTAATAGAAAATCAATTAGAAGAGGAAGAGGAACGAGAAGGAGAAGACATCTGGTAGAGCAATTTAGTGTTGGAATTCACCCAGGGAAATATCAAGGAACAGGCTATTTTCTTGGACAGCAGCTATGAGGGAGCTGATCACCAGAACAGAATAAGTTCTTCCAATGAATCTAAATGACTTTTTGAAACTGGCCAGGTCACTTTTCTAAAAAGATACCAAGCCTACAATATCAAGAAAGCAAGGCAAATTACACGCCTGGCTTAGAATTAATTTCATCGGCCGCAGGACATTATTACCTGTGGGAATGGAGAGACATTACCCATAGACTCCTAAAGGAGGTAGGGAAGCCATTCCTGTTATTTTCCTTTCATATTGACAAAGGAAGAATGAGCTTGATTGTTTGCAGGGAGCGGAACCAGATTTTAGCCTTTTGGCTCCTGGTGGTTGATTCACAGGATTCAGCTGCCAGATACTTAATACAACAAAAGTATACCAACTAGTGCTAACCCTTCGTTTTTTAATGGTGAGATACTCTGGAGAGCAGGGGTCAGCAACCCGCAGCTCTGGAGCCACTTATGGCCCTTTCATCCCTCTGCTGCAGCTCCCTGTTGCTCAAAATACTCATCACAATCGCCAATGTGCGACACCCGCCAGCACACGATTTATTGAGCTTTTTGACCCCTGGTAGGCCAGCTGTCAGGATTCCGGCAATCAGTCTAATGAAATCATGATTCTTGAGCTAAACTTCAAAAAGACTTCGAAGGATTCATTAGAGGCGACCTACTGGCACTGCCCTGTATGCAGCCAACTCTGGCATGTGTAATTTACAATCCCCTGTGACCCTGTTTCCTCCTCTCCCCCCCCCCCGGGTGTGTCATAAATTGGATTTCCAATTGAGCACATTCAACGGGCTCGATGTCATCATTCACATTCTCCAATTAAATATTTTCCTGGGCAAAAGCTCTGGTATTTTAGTTACAATCTTTTAAAGAGAAGAGTTGGAATGTACTTTTGCTTTCAACTACTCTTCCAGATTTCCTTCCTCCCTTTTTATGGCAACTACTAAAACAGGCATAGGAATGTTTTATATGTTGACAGCAACCAGGGATAAATCCAAGAAAAGAAAAGTTTCAGAAGAAAACAGAATGTTTGATTCAAGTCCATATGCTAGTTTTGTGACCGCTCAGGAAGTAGTTGGGCACGGTAAGGGTTTTGTGGCTACCGGTGTTTTCTTTTCTGTGGGCAACGGGTCCAAATGGCTCTTCAAGTGTTTTAGGTTGCTGATCCCTGCGTTAGACTCAACACCTTTTCAAAACGGTTTATGTATCTTCAGATCCAGAGTTTGTCCTTCAGGAGCAAGCATCTCTCACTCTCTCTCCCAGTATAATAAGGTAGCCGAACATTAGAGACAAAAGCATTAAAACCCTTGGCATGGGTGCAAGAAATGCACCATGTTCTTTTTTTAAAAAAAAAGTTTTTTATTTTAACAACAAACAAAACCACATAAAACATACAACATAAAGAAGAATCGTTGAGCACTCCACTCTTAGAAGTCATGAATGAAGTTATGTTAAATAAGAAAATACCTAAAACATGCTCAGAAGCTTACATTACACTTATTCCAAAAGAAGGGGCCGATCCATTACAAATTAAGAACTATAGACCTATTTCTTTACTGAATGCAGACTATAAAATCTTTGCTTCAATCTTGGCGGAAAGGCTCAAAAGATACTTAAATAACTTTATTCATCCTGATCAGAATGGATTCCTGCCAAAGAAATGCACCATGTTCTTAAAGCCAGACCAATTCTCCATGTACGTCTCTGTAACAGGCCGGGCTATAGGAGGTCTTTTATGAGAATGATGATGATGATGAAAATCTTAGGAGGAAGGGCGGTAAGGGAGGAGAATTGATCTGCATCTCAGGGCAGTTACACCCATCTACTAATTGCAATCAAGTGCTCTTGCAGGCATTAATTAAACCTTAATCCAGCATGTGAAGCAATTCTCGATCCCGTTTTTCAGCTGGCTAAACTGAACAAGTAAGACAGTTGGTTGATAGAGATGACACCACTGACAGTAAGAACAGAAGCCATTTTCAAACGGGGTGGGGTGGGGTGGCTGTTTTTGAAATGTTCCCCCCCTAAGGAGGCTTGTCAAATGCCAACAATTTGTTTTCCTATAGAACAAACCCATCAGGGCAACATTCAGCAATCCATCTGCATTTCAAAGACAAGGGTCACTCTTTTGAGGACAGCAAAGTCCACATTTTTGGACAGAGAGGACCGCTGGTTTGAAAGAGGGGTCCAAGAGGCCATCTGTGTCAAAATTGAACAGCCCCTTCTCAACAGAGGGGAAAGGATGGGGACATCATCCTTTCCAGTCTACAATACAATCCTTTCAGCAGTTCCAAGAAGGCTCCATCAGTATTGCCCAGGTGACCCTGAGGACACAGAGAAACCTCCAAGCGGCCTCAACGACCCTCTAAAAGGATGCAAATGACCAGCTGTCTGCAAGGAGCATAAATCCTTCCATTCCCCACCATCCAGTCAGAGCTGAAGAAGCTTCTTGGATGAGAAGTGAAATGTTTTCAAAAGAAAAAAAACCAAGAAAGTCCAGTTGCCTCCTGAAAAAGCACCTTTGGGACAACCATGACCTGGAGGATGAAGAATCTCTACACACTTTTAGCTAGGCAATTTGGGATGAACACCCTTTGAGTGGTGTGGGAATAGGAAGGGATTTCCAGGGAAAAAAATTCGCAGACTACAGAAACCAGGAGCACCACTCAGGTGACTAAGGACACAGGTAAACTTCCAAGTGGCTTCAATGACCCCCTAAAAGGATGCAAATGACCAACTATCTGCAAGGAATATCAATTCTTCCCTTCCCCACCATCCAGTCAGAACTTTTTGGATGAGAAGAAAGAAAAGCAAGGAAGTACCAGTTGCCTCTTGAAAAAGCACCTTTGGGACAACCAAGACTTGGAGGACTGAGAATCTCCTTAGACAAATTTGAATTCACGTTCGTCTCAAACCACAGTTTCTCCAACAATACTCTAAGGAACGAATCACAACTTCATAACATCGTAAGCTCAACTCTGGCGACTTCCAAATCGCAAACATTTCTTGCCAATAGAACACTTCTAAAATCACGGTTATACACCGCCTGGCCAATTAACACAGCGTATTAAGCCAAATTCAACTGAACATTTTATAGCTTAGCACAAAACGTGAACCACATCAATGCTCTTTAGAAGCTCAGCTAAAAACCATTGTTTTAATTTTAAACTCTGGGCATTTTTAAAATCTTAAAAAAACATCCGATTATTATCAGTTTCCTTCACCTGTTCTTTTGTTTTCCCATGCTTTTGCTTTGTTTGCTATTTCTCCGGTACCAATATTTACAAATGGAAACAAACAAACAGGAACCAGACCAAATAAAGAGAAATAGTTAGGAACAATGCCTAGATATTTGGAGTATTCCATGCCAGAATTTTTTTTAGATAGGATTCTGAGGTGCAAAACTTTGCTGGATGTGAAGCAAATGTTGGAGGAAGGCAGCACGCAGAGATTAAACTTAAGCGGCGGTGAATCTCCCACGGAAAGAAAATATTGGGGATTGAACACAGGAAGCGAAGTTCATTCGTTCTTCTTTTGCGCAGCGCTCCAAAATACAAAGCGCTAGAAAAAGCAAGGCCTTTTTTTCTTTCTTTCTATAGTGACATTTGAGGAACAGAAGAAGAGTGGACAATAGAGGCTACTTCCCCACCCTTCAATTTCATGGCTTAAGCGCCTTGTTGGCTTTGGAGTTTGCTGCCTCTCTGGCCGAGGGGACTGACCTTCCCCAGGTCATGTCTGTACGTCATGAGGACCCTTTCCCCATCGGGAAGACGTAGGGCATTCCGGTGCTCCATGAATGAGACAATTCATTCAACAAGTGGCAGCGTGTATCTCCCGGCATGAATGGAGAACCGTTTGCAGTCAAGGCAGTCCCTGCCAGCTATTGACAAACCAAACTGAGGGCGATTGTGTGCTTTTACACACTGACAAAACTCTGCAATATGTGATCCCGCTGGCATTCACGTACAAAAAAAAAAAAAAGGAAGCCACCGTGTGCACAAGAACTGACGCGCAATCCGCAGCCAGGGAGAAGGCAAGAATGGCCCATCGTTAAAAAGCAGCGCTTCTGACAATGACCCCTTCTTTTTCAATGAAACGCATTTCCTGAGATCTGCTCCATGCCTCCCAAGAATGCTCTTGTTTTGTGAACGCGGCGCTCCAAGGGCTCCAGGACATTCGAGGTCATTCCTCAAATCACCAGCTGAAGATACCAAGCGGCCTCTCTCTCTCTCTCTCTCTCTGCCAATCATCGCAGATTTAAAACAGCTGGGGATTCTCCATCACAGGAGGCTTTTAAGAGACTGGGACAGCCACTTGGAATGGTACAGGATCTCCTGCTTTGGGTGACATCAAAAACGTCATCAAAAAAGCACAACAATGAATGTTCTTTCTGCGCCAACTCAGGAAGCTCAAACTGCCCAAGGAGCTGCTGATACTACAGAGGAATGATGGAGTCTGTCACCTGCACCTCTATAACTGTCTGGTTTGGTTCTGCAACCCAACAGGACAGACACAGACTCCAGAGAGTAATTAGGGCTGCAGAAAAAACTATTAGTACCAACCTGCCTTCCACTGAGGACCTGCATGAGTCAAAAAGAGGGCTGTGAAAATACTTACAGACCCCTCACATCCCAGACATAAACTGTTTCAACTCCTTCCCTCAAAACGACGCTATAGAGCGCTGCACACCAGAACAACTAGACACAAGGACAGTTTTTTTCCCGAAAGCCATCACTCTACTAAACAAATAATTCCCTCAACACTGTCCAACTATTTACAAAGTCTGCATTACTATTACTATTAATCTTCTCATCACTCCTTATCACCCATTCCCTCCCACTTGTGACTGTATGACTGTAACTTTGTCGCTTGTATCCTAACGATTTTTATTGACCGTTTCCTTGTATGATTTGATTGCTTATTGTACTCTATGACTATCATTAAATGTTGTACCTTTTGATTTTTGATGACTGTATTTTTCCTTTTATGTCCACTGAAAGCATTTGCACCAAAGACAAATAAATCCCTTGTGTGTCCAATCACACTTGGCCAATAAGGAATTCTAGACTATTCTATCTATTCTATTCTACTGAGCAGTGGGTTGGACTAGAAGACGGCCAAGGTCCCTTCCAATTGTTTCTGTTACACATGATCCTATGTAAGGAAAGTTCCTTATCTATGATCTGGTTCAAATAATACATTGAAACCTGGTTTCTTGAACAAGGGCTTACGAAATAAGCATTAATTTCATTGCCCAAACAAGGTAACGTCGTCAGAGCTAGGGACTAGTGACTAGACTAGCACTGACGATGTTACCTAGTTTGGGTAATGAAACACCTGCAAGGAAACACGCTCATAGAGCACCAAGGACCCTCATGTCAACCCTGAGCTACAAATACTCTCCTTTATTAATTATTGGTTTGGTTTGCACATTAACAATAAGCTGTCATTTTCAGTTCGTCTCAATTGGCAAGTGAACCAGGACCAGAATTGTGCCCAATTTTATGACTCTTTTTGCCACGGTTAACTGAATTGGAGACTGTTAAGTGAATCCGGCTTTTCCCATTGAATTTTCTTGCAGGAAGATGGCTGGGAAGGTTGCAAGTGGCAATCATAAGACCCTGGGATGCTGTAACTGTCATAAAAAGATGGTTGCCAAGCGCCCCAATTTTGATCTGGAACCGTGTGGATGCTGGTGATGGTTGTTAAGTCACCTTTTTCAAACAGTAATTTCAAACAGTCACTAAACAAATGTTTTCAGTTTGACAACTACCACAGTACTATGTCAGTCTGGGTTCTTAAACATTAAAAATATATATATATTAGATTCAATAAATTACTATACTGCAACCATCCCTGTGTTGACTTTCTTACTAATCTCTTCATAAATCCGAGTACAGTACATTCAATTTCAAACAAGCTCATAAGGATGATACTTATCATTGTTTTACAGTCTCTTCAGTTAAACATTTGGCGTGCAATGTATCTCAGTGACGTTTTATTGAAAACTATCAACATTGTGAAATATGTTCTGAAGCAGCTCAAGGAAAGAAGGACAAGATTCCAAGGTTAGGTTGCCTCTCTTCTGTTGATCACGATTACAGTTTGTCTTCTGCTCTGGCTTCATCAGCATGCTCTGACGGGTCTACGACAATTAACTTGCCACAGCTAACTTGCCACAGGCAACTAGCCATGGCTAACTTGCTGAAGGGCAACTTGCCGTGGGAAAAGAGTTACACTAATATCAAAGGAACGGTGGAAAAGAATCACTGAAGAACGGTTGCAAAAGGAGAGAGAAAATGAAACGTGAATGACAGAAATTAAATTATTATTTATTTTAAATAATGAAATTGAATTGTTCAATTGTCTCATGGCAAGTTGTCCTGCGGCAAGTTGGCCGTGGTGAGTTGGCCCAACTGAGTTGGCCATGGTGAGGTGGCCCAAGCAAGTTGGCCATGGCAAATTGGCCACAACAATTTGGCCATGGTGAGTTGGCCCAAGTGAATTGGCCATGACGATTTGGC
>NW_020769384.1:175338-200247 GCF_900518735.1 Pseudonaja textilis
GGGAGGGGTGAGGGAGGGAGGAGAAGAAGAAAGAGGGAGGAAGGGAGAAGAAGGAAGAGAGGGAGAGACAAAGAGAGGGAGAGGGAGAGAGAGAGAAGGAGGGAGAGGAGGGAGAGAGAGTGGGGAGAGGAAGGAAGAGAGGCAGAGGCAGGGAAGAGAGAGGGAGAGGAAGAAGAGAGGGAGGGGGGGGTTAGTTGGGGGATCCAAACATTCACTGAACCTATAAGGATTAGCTATTGTTTTTCTTGTCCCCAATCCAGAGATCCCAGCCAGCCTTGCCTGCCTCTCCCCGCTGCCCCGCACACTTTGCCCTTCGGCCATCACTCCCCGGATGCTGCTCCTCCTTTCCCAAATTAGAGGCTCCAGACGTTGCAGGCAAAGCCAAGCCGTTCCTTGCGGAGGGCCTGGCCTGTTGCACAAGAGGCTGCTCAGGCAGCTTGGCTTCTCCTTCACATCTGCCTGTTTAGATTCCTGCTTGCAGAGTGACTAACTTTAAAAAAAGGAGGAGAAGAAGAAGGAGAAGAAGAAGAAGAAGAAGGTGTTTTGATTACACTGCCTTTTTTTGCCAACCGGGGAACATTAGTCACCGTGTTTCTGTGCAGAGATTTCATGCCAGCATTGCTCCCGTTCTCTGCTGCTTTTACTTTCTACCCTCCTCCACATTTATGACATTAGGAAGTGTTGGAAAAATTATCCTTCTGGGTTCAGTTCCACGTGGGGAAAAAGACACTGGAAACATGGAGGCTGTTTGGAAAGATGGTTTAATGGTGGACAGCAGGACCACGTGGCTTGGAGCTCCAAAGAAGGACGATCACATGCTCCAAGGAAGGAAAAAAGAAGGAAGGGCTGAGATGCTGAGAGTGCCTGGGTTTTATAACCTTTGTTGGGATTTGAATTGAAGCTTGTATTCTGATTAGTTGTCAGACTCCCATGAGGCCATGCAGGGGCAACTCTGTAAGCTGTCCTGAGTTCCAGGCCTGGTTGAGCCTTGCTGGATGATTTATGCACCGAAAGGGCTTTTGAGCAATTGCTACAGCTTTACCTGGGGATCTTTGTTATGTAAAGTATCCTGGCCCAGGCCTTAATGGCCCACCCACTAACAAGGGTGGGGGTTAGGGTTAGGGTCCCCTCCCCTGGGAGTCTGTCAGCCAATGGGATACATTTTTGCACAGGAATAGGAAGCACTAAGGTGGGGCCAAACAGAGGGTATATAAGGGTCTCTCTGCATCATGGCAGACCCTTTTTTTCTCTTTTCCTTCACCTTGGAGCATGTGATCATCCTTCTTTGGAGCTTCAAGCCATGTGGTCCTGTTATCATCTTTCCAAATAGTCTCTAGGTTTCCACTGTCTTTTTCCCCCACTTGGAACTGAACCCAGAAGGATATTTCTACCAACAGAACAATGGATGGGAACTGATTGAAGAGAGATTCAACCTAGAAATAAAGAGAAATTTTCTGACAGGGAGAACAATCAACCCACTGAACAGAAGTTGCCTTCGGAAGTTGTGGGAGCTTCATCCCTGGAGGCTTTCAAGAAAAGACTGGACTGCCATTTGTCAGAAACAGTGTAGGGTCTCCTGCTTGGGCAGGGGGTTGGACTAGATGACCTACAAGGTCCCTTTCAACTTTGCTACTTTGTTATTCTAAATGACCATTTCTAACATCCTATCTGGACAGAGGACAAAGATCTTCTGCAGTCATGACATAAGCCTAAGATTGAAAAGCAGGCTTGTGAGATACTCCATTGGAATGGAGAGTTTGTTTATTTATTTATTAGAATTTGTCAGACAAAAACAAGAACCAGAATAAAAGGTGGTTGGTCTTGAACAGAAAGCCACTTGAAGAGACACGAAGCATTTGAAGTGTGGATTTACAGGTGGCCGTTATGGATAAGTTGGGCTGACAAAACCAAAAATGAGGAGGTGCTAAGCCGCCTGGGAAAGCCAAGGGAAATCCTCAAAACCATTCAAAAGCTAAAGTTAGAATATTTTGGGCATGGGATGCCACACCTGGAAAAATACGGCATCCTGTCAGCTTCGGAAGCCATATTGATGCTCCCACACTGCCACATTTTGAGCCTGGGAAAGTGGGAGGGTGAAGTTCCTCCGAGTGTATGTAGTTAGACAAAAATAACACCCTTTTTGTAGTTTAAGGTCATGCTACTGTGAGCATACGTGAGGGGAAGTCTTACGTTGGGGCGGATGGTGATTGGGGCATGTGATGTGATGATGGGTGTAGGGGTTGGATTTGGATTTGCAGTTTTTAAATTATTGCAAGGGTTGGAAGAAATATCCTTCTGGGTTCAGTTCCAGGTGGGGAAGAAAGACACTGGAAACATGGAGGCTGTTTGGAAAGATGGTTTAATGGTGGACAAGATCACATGCCTTGGAAGAAGAAAGAAGGAAGGGCTGAGATACTGAAAGTGCCTGGGTTTTATACCTTCTGTTGGGATTTGAATTTGAGCTTGTATTCTGATTGGTTGTCAGACTCCCATGGGGCCATGCAGGGTTAACTCTGTAGGTTGTCCTGAGTCCCAGGTTTGGCTGAGCCTTGCTGGATGATGATGTAATGAAAGGGCTTTGGACAATTCCTATTATAGCTCTACCTGGAGTAGAACTTTGTTATGTAAAATAGGCTGGCCTAGGCCAGAGTAATGGTCCGTTAGCAAAGATGGGGCCTGGGTTTCTGCTTCTGAGTTTCTACTCTTTTTAGGGGAAATATTCTGCCTTTGTAATATTTCTTAAGATATTTCATTTTTCTAGGAGTGGGGTGGGTGATAACTTCCTACACAAGGAAGGCCGGAATTTTCAGATTCGGGATTCGCCAGTTGTGCCAGTTACTACCCAAATAAAAAGAACTTTTGAGAAGATGTTTGTCTCAAGAGTTATTGGTTGGAGTGGAGGGTTGCTGGAACATTGACACATCCTTCACTTAATCCTCCAGGGAAAGATTGAAGGCAAATGAGGTCCAGGCAGAAGAAGGACATCATGGCTTCAAAATCTAAGGGACTAGTTTGGGCAAAACTCAGCAGCCCTTTTTCATGCGGCTGTTCATCAAAATGGGATTGCCAACATGATCGCCAATGTCCAATGATGGATAGGACACAAGGAGACATCCTAGGTTGGTTCATCCAACAAACCAACAGGGTCATCCCAGTTGCAGGAAGGTTTGAGTGAGGAGAGGTTGCCCTTGGTCCTTTTGACTAGCCCAAGGGTCTTCAAACTTGGCAAGAATTTCTGAGCTAACATGACTGGAGGAGGAATTCTGGGAGTTGAAGTCCACACGTCTTAAAGCTGTCAAGTTTGAAGACCCCTGCCCTAAACATTTACAACATGTAATAATAAAGCTGGAAGGGACCTTGGAGGTCTTCTAGTCCAACCCCCAGATCAAGCAGGAAACCCTAAACCAAGGGTCTTCAAACTTGGCAAGTTTAAGACTCGTGGACTTCAACTCCCAGAACTCCTGAGCTAACATGACTAGAGGAGAAATTCTCGGAGTTGAAGTCTACAAGTCTTAAAGCTGTCAAGTTTGAAGACCCCTAGACTAGACCCTGATCCTTGGTGGCAGAGAGGGGCTCCTTCTCAGGGTCTTCCTCACCGGTGTCCCAGGTAGATCCAAATTTACCTTGCTATTGTACAGCGGCGGCTGCCAAGTTTCACCTAACCTATTCCAGGAATAGGTTCATTTGCATATGAAAAGCCAATCACTCTAAGTTAAAAGAAAAACATGCTTTGATTGCAGTATGTGTCAGAGGAGAAATCAGAGGACTTTCCCTTTCTTTCTCCCCCAAAAAGGAATATTTCCTCACTGTGGCCTATTCAGCCTATCAGAGTTAAGGCTTAATAAAAGTTGTGGACATACAGCTGATTTTTACCCCTTGGTAATGCAAGTGTGTATGTGTGTATATATATATGTCTCTGTCAGAGGTCTCCAAACATGAAACTTTCAGACTTGTGGACTTCAACTCCCAACTCCTATATATGTATGTGTGTGTGTGTGTGTGTGTGTATATATATATATATTTTCTTAAGTTTTTGTGGGTACTTACATGTATGGCATTCAGCTATGTTCGGGTATTTTCCCACGTCATTGTAGTTGTGCTTTTAAAGTTGTAGCAACATTTCGGCAGAATCTCATCTGCCATTATCAGGCTTCTGTATAGTGTTCATCTGAATGCCATACACACACACACACACACACACACATATATCTACACACAAATTCTCAACCAGCCATTCATGTTTTAGCCTAGCGCAACATGGAAGCCAGCCGATACCGTTAGCTTCTGGTGTTTGATGAGAGCAGAATGGCTAAATTAGTCATAAGTCAGTAAGGTTGGGCATGAAACTGGCAAGTTTTTTTAAACACATCTCTGAAAAGCAAAAGATGCATTTCTCTAACCTGCTTTTTTGAAGCAATAAAACCGATGCTGTAAGATTAATCTAATAAATCAATTAGCTAAATATTATATCCTCAATTATTATTGTCAGCCACGATTTTAGATTGGATGTGGCATTTCTATCCACCATACTTGTTAATTATTATGAAGATTCATCTGGTGAGTTTGCGATGCATGATTTTTCGTTGTGGCCAGCATTTTATTGCCAATCTATCTCTTCCATTTATTTTGCTGATCTATTACTCCTCCTCCTCCTGCTGATTTTCTAGAGCTTTAATTCCTTCTTTCCATGCTCTTGCCCTCTGCTCTGCCCTTGTTTAGCCATTTAACCAGTAGTAGCAACAAATACTTTTGATAAGCTACTACCTCCTTCATAAGAGATAAGAATCACTTACAAAGTTCACACTGTTGTGTTGAGCTGTGCTTGACTTAAATCAGGTTTTATTGAATCAACTAAATCATAAACCATGGCATCAAATTAATATTGTGGCCAGTTTTAAATGTCTGAGTGTTACCATAAAAGAGGACCTGACCTGGGGTGCTCACATTGCAGCCCTGGTCAAAAGGGCCCAGCAGAGATTATACTACCTGAGACTTCTCAGGAAACAACAACTGGATGAAAAACTGCTGGTGACCTTCTACCACTGCATCACAGAGAGCATCTTAACTTACTGTACTTGTGTAGGGTTTGCTAATTGCACAGAGGCAGATAGGACAGCGCTCCAGAGGGTTAACATCATTGCCCAGAAGATCATTGGCTGCCCTCTCCCCTCTTTGGAAGAGCTTTATAGCTCCCGCTGCCTTAAGAAAGTTCAAAACATCCTCAAAGATCCATCTCATCCTGGGCACCCTTTTTTTGAACTATTACCATCTGGCAGGCGGTACAGGATAATAAAAACAAGAATAAATAGGCTGGAAAACAGCTTCTATTCCAGGGCAGTAGCTCTTTTGAATTCCACTGTATAGTATAATATTAATGCAATATTAGTGGTTTTCAATTCAATTGTATAGAAAGTGAAAGATGTGTGTTTGTGTTTATTTTCATAGTCATAATGTACACTGAAGATGGTATTTAATTTTGTTGTACAAGGTGCAATGACAATAAACTAAAACTAAAACTAACTAAAACTAAAACTAAAACTAAAACTAAAACTAACTAAAACTAAAACTAAAACTAAACTAAAACTAAACTAATATGGGCAGTTCGTACAATATATTCAGCCAAACTCAGTAAAAGAAATTATATTACAAGGTGGTTACAACCATTTGTTTAGCCACCATTCGAAGTTACAACGGCCTTTAAAAAATAGGACTTATGATGGGTCTTCACACTTATGAACATCACAGCATCCCAACGATCACATCATCAAATTCGGGGCACTTGTCAATCCGTTTGTATTTTGCAATCTTCCCGGAAAGCTTCCAACAACCAAAGACAACAGGATGGGACGCTGAATTTGGTTAACCAATTCATGATTTGCTTAACAACCATGGCAAGAAAAGGCTATAGGTTTGACTGACTTAATAGTCATCTTGCTTTAGCAATTGTGGCCATAAGTTGAGGACTCCCATACAGTTTTGACCATGTCAGATTCCTCAGTATATAATTACATAATTCTGCTTGATATTCATCAAACATGTATTTCAGGTATAATCCAATGACCAAAATAAGAATCAAGGGAGCTGATCTGGGCATCACAAGGTTGGGGTAAAGGAATTCTGTATTATTACTGAAGTCAGAGTTTTTTCATGCATTATTGCTATCTTTGTAACTTATCCGGCATCTTTGAACGGGTTTTAAAAATGAAAGAGTTCAAAACAGTTTTCCTTTTTAAAAAAAATTGAAACAGTCTTTGCTGAAGGAAGTGAAGAGAATATATAATGCCAAACTCATTCTAGTTTCTTCCTAGAAGCTGCCAGTAACTAACAAGGGATCTGGGGAAATCTTCCGGTAACAATGTGCCAATAAAGAGAATGAGCTAATCTTAAAAAGATTAGAATACTGCATCCGGTTTTGGTCACCACGATGTAAGAAGGATGTTGAGACTCTAGAAAGAGGGCAGAGAAGAGCAACCAAAAGGATTAGGGGACTGGAGGCTAAAACATATGAAGAACGGTTGCAGGAACTGGGTATATCTAGTTTAATGAAAAAAAGGACTGGGGTGATATGATAGCAGTGTTCCAATATCTCAGGGACTGCCACAAAGAAGAGGGAGTCAAGCTATTCTCCAAGGCACCTGGAGGACATACAAGGAATAATGAATGGAAACTAATCAAGGAAAGAACCAACATAGAACTGAGGAGAACTTTCCTGTGAGGGAGTTTTGGCCTCATTTATTTGGTGGAGAAGTAGACCTTCTCCTCCACCTGGAATGGCCGTTGCGGGGCTCGGTGTTTGTTTGCCTGTCTCTTATAGCTTTGTGCCGTTTTTGCCAGCACTTTTTTAACATTCTCCCAAGTTGCTTTCAGAGCTGACATCCACTCGGTCAGGCTGGCCTAGGAGGGGGGATCCCTTGGATACTCAGGCATTGGGACGAAGTCCATAGCAGTCACTACTCTGAAGGGGATGAGTCCTCTGCAAGGTATGAAGTGCTCCTGGGGGAGTGGAACGCGGTGATCTGGACTGTAATAGGCTTATTCTTGAGTTTATTACAGTCCAGATCATCGTGTTCCCCCTTTCTCTGTATTCTGCACAGTAGTGGATTTTTAGGCTGGGCAGATGCAGATAGATAAACTCAACAAGACGTCCCATAACAAAGTACATTTATTGGGTCATCAGGTATCCTCATAACTGACATTTGTGATGAAGTTCTTCTCTAATGACCAATCCTTTGCATATCTGTCTTGTAGCAAGAGATGGTTATCTCCTAACCCATCTCGTAGCGATAGAAAGAAGCTGCCATGAGTTAGGGAGTTCAGGCAAAAGTGAGGGAAAACTCCCCCAACCCATCGAGGGTCAAATTAGTGACCAATCGGGATGACAGATGTGGCCACGTGACATGAACTACATTTCCCAGGATACCTTTAACTACATTTACCATGACGCATTCCCTTAAGGGGACAGCTCATAATTCCTAAGTAACTATCCAATTCCCATAGACTGGCTGGGACAGCACACCCCTAGTTTTTGGCAACTGCACTGTTACAGTCCATTGCAATCTCCTGCCATGGCCTCGTTAGGACTGCTACTGATTGTAGTAGTCTGGGGGGTTTTAAAGAAGAGATTGGACAGCCACTTGTCTTAAATGGTACAGGGTTTCCTGCTTGAGAGGGTTGGACTGGAACAGGGGTCTCCAAAGGTAGCAACTTTAAGATTTGTGGACTTCAGCTCTTAGAATTCCTCAGCCAGCAAAGCTGAGGAATTCTGGGAACTGAAGTCCACAAGTCTTAAAGTTGCTACCTTTGGAGACCTCTGCACTAGAAGATCTCCAAGGTCTCTTCCAACTCTGTTACTGTTGTTATGTCTGAATAGAAAAGCTATTCTTGTGGAACTGTAATATATGATTACAAGTATTTCGCAAGTTCCATTTATTAATATTATTGATTATCAAGTTGAGCTCCAAGCATAAGATTTCTAGGACACCCTCTTATTTTTGATATAAAATGGGAGTCAATTCGTTTTCAAATGGTTTAGTGAAGGTACAAGAATTATTTGCCAGTCCACTTGCAAGAAGAATATGCCCAAATTGAACATAATAATGATAGAACAACTTCTAAAAGAATTGACCAGGAAGAGGAAGAAGAAGAAGAAGAAGAAGAAGAAGAAGAAGAAGAAGAAGAAGACCAAATGGAAATATGTCACACATGTCATAGAAAAAAACCACAAAACTAGTACAAAACCTCTGTCTAACCCAACCCACTCTGATGCAGCCCCACTGGTGCTAAGCACCTGGAAGAAAACATGCAGACACCTAGAAAACAAATATCCTAAAAAAGGAGCACCAATATTTTCAATTTTTGAGGGGCTGCCACAGAGAGGAGGGGGTCAAGCTATTTTCCAAAGCACCTGAAGGCCAGACAGGAATTTTCTGACAGTGAGAACAATCAACCAAAGGAACAGAAGTTGCCTTCAGAAACTGTGGGAGCTTCATCACTGGAGGCTTTCAAGAAGAGACTGGACAGCCATATGTCAGAAATGGTGTAGGGTCTCCTGCTTGGATGGGGGGGGGTGGACTCGATGCCCTACAAGGTCCCTTCCAACTCTGTTAATCTGTTAAATCTGTTCTTCTGGTAAATGTGCCTTCTGACTGAAATGAAGAATTATCTGATCAGTGATTTATGAGGATGGGCAGTTCTGTACCCTCACTGGATCGGGGTGGGAGTGATTTGAAGACCCCATCATTAGCACTTCAGAACAGAAGCTGATTGGAAGAAGGAGAGGCCAGAATGAAACAGCTGTGGAGGAAAAGGGAGTTACAAACGTGAATTATATTTGACGTAATCTCCTTAACCATACCATACTGGAATGTGTTCTACTGTACAGTATTATTAATGTCTGTAATAAAATATTTTTCCTAGTATGGCATCGGGATATATGTCACACTGAAGTCAGGATCTTTTCAGAAAGTGATGAGTGGTTTTTACCTACTGTCTGTGCAGATTGATAGATTAGTTGTTGGTGGGAAAGTGGGACTATGGAGTCACATACATGAAGAACGGGTGCAGGAACTGGGCCTGGCTAGTCTAGTGAAGAGAAGGACCAGAGGAGACATGATAGCAATCTTCCAATATTTGAGGGGCTGCCACAGAGAGGAAGGGGTCAAGTTGTTTTCCAAGGCACCTGAAGGCCAGACAAGGAACAATGGATGGAAACTGACTAAGGAGAGATTCAACCTAGAAATAAGGAGAAGTTTTCTGATAGGGAGAACAATCAACCAGTGGAACAGCTCAATTTTGGGAGTAAGTTGAGGACTCCCTGTATGTAGAGAGTGAGGAAGTGTTGGACTTGTCACACTAGAGAAAAGAAGATGGTTGATTTGATGCCTTTTCTCTCTCTCTCCAGCCCAGATTAGTTCAGAAAGCTCAACTGCTAGAGATTCAGATCTTTGACTGCCAAAGATAAACACCAGGTCTGGTTTTTACAAAACCATGTTTGTCCACCACATTGTGGTCGACGAATGAGTGGACCTGGCTTGAAGCACCATTCGAAAGCAGGGCATGTGAAGTGGCAGCGATCCTCTGAGAAGCATCAACGGTGACCAAGAGCCTTGCTCTTAAAGAGATGGGCTGGGAAGATCTCGATGAACAATGAATGAGTGGATGAATCTTTATTACCACAGCCAAAGGCTGGAGATAAAATCTACAGTTGAAAACAACTACAATCATTTTTTTTAAAAAAAATAGAATACTATAGGAAATCGTAATAGTTGATTTAAAAAAATACGTTACAACTGTGAGAAGCCTTTGACTAATGGATGCCTGATTTTTTTTCCACAATGGCTTCCCACAGTATTCTTATTTGTTTGTGTCTATTTCATTAAATTTAACATGGTTACTCATTCCAGTAGTAGGCTCTGGGTGGCCAGAATAAATGCAATACAAGTAACTAAATAAGTTATGGTCTGAGTTATAAACAATGTGTACTCTGGAAAAAAGAAAAAAGAATGGACATGGAAGTATTTGTCACTATCGCCCAGGGTACGAGGCGGAGTATAGGCATTATGAATAACCCTATAATGATGCAGTAAAATAATACGCTTTGGACGGGTTTCAACCTCTCGGTTCGACATTGGCAAACACATTTCTCAAAAGGGATTAAGAATATCTTCCCTGTAGGATTCCTGAAGGCAAAACATTAAACTTTGCTCTGAAGCAAAGCCTTCTTAAATTTGGGAACTGTCAGTGAGGAGAGATAATTGCCCATTTCCCCAAAGCCTTTGTCACCCAGATCCTATTCCTTTGTGACAAGCTATTTAGTCCTGCCTAAAATTCAGTGTTGTTAAACGTTTGAAGGAGTGGGTGTCTGACGTAGTCACGGGGCCCAAGGATTGTAGAAGTTCTCATGATCATTCCCAAGCCATTTATTTATTTACTTATTTGATTCGTCAATCCCTTACAAGGTAATATATTTATATTTATAAGTATAAAGATGAGCAGGAATACAGGAAATAGGCAGGAATAAATGGGGACAATAGGACGGGGACAGTAGGCCCGATGGTGCACTTGTCCACGCCCCTAGTTTTCGCCCCTAGTTTTCGTTCTATGACCTTGCTCCAGCTTAAGGGGCAATCATTAGTCATTATTACTGAAAGTGGTGACTTAGATCCGGCTTGTGGACCTCCTACTGTTCTGCCTGGTAGGGTTGCTTTCTGAGCTAACGAATCTTACTACCAGGATGGGAGATAGGTCGCCTTAGCACCCACTGTGATGGGACTTCAGTTCTGGCAAAACTCAGGAATTCATGGTCCCCATAAGCCATTCTCAGCAGAATTTGGACACGATCTACAAAGGCCCGTGTTAGATCTAGTCTTTATCTCAGAGCAGTTGGCATCTGATCTGAAGTTGGAGAATTAGTTCTTTGCCAAAAACAGTTTGCCCTCTTGCCATTGACTTCTGCAGATTAAATTGAGAACTAAAGTCGTACCCAGCCGCCAAGATTTTTGCAACTTAATCACTCTTTCCTTTCGATAAATCTAGTTAAAGGCTCTTGCTGAACTTTTCTGCAATTCTGTAAACCAGTTTACATTCTTTTATTTCCATCTGTTTTTGGTCTCAGCTGATTGCATGGAGTCAGAGCAGACACAACAATAAATAGTTAACACTGAAAACAAACTCTTAACTTGGGTTTTATTTGGGGATTCAAGCTATTCTTGTTTCTTTTCAATGAACTGGGATCGACAGTTAGTGCGAAATACAGTTGTCCGTTTGTGGAGACCCACCACAAACAATACTGCACGGTTTCTCTAGGGGCTTCCAAGCTCATTTTAAAATGCTGGTTTTGATCTGGCTTCAAGACCACCTCCTCCAAGTAGAATCAATCTGGTCAGTGTTGTTATCCTGTAAAGCAGGGGTCCCCAACCACCGGGCCGCGGACCGGTACCGGTCCATGGAACATTTCCTACCGGGCCGCCGTTTTGCTGGGTGCCGCCATCTTGTTTGACAAGAAAGTGCTTCCGGGTGAGCTTTTCCAGGTGGAAAGCAGCGTTTGGGTGCTGAAAAAATCCTCGCACCTTAGTTTCATCGAAGGTGGGGGCCTTCGAACGAAACTAAGGCGCGAGGATTCTTTCAGCACCCAAGGCAAGGCGAGCCGAGCGACCGTCCCAAAGCCGTCCCGAAGCGAAGCCCATCGACAAAGGTACAAAGGAGGAGTTGAAGGTGGCAGGGAGAAGCGGGGGACGACTGGCTGGCTGGTCGCTCGGCTCGCCTTGCCTTGTCATGCGTGCTGATGCCGGTACCGGGCCGCGGATCATTTTGTGATGCCGGTACCGGGCCGTGGCACAAAAAAGATTGGGGACCACTGCTGTAAAGGATCCCTTTTTGCATATGTGATGTTCAGGGAAAGGAGACAAGAGAAGACAAGACATTTTTCAGTCTTCATTTTACCTCTCTGGAATGGCCTCCCTACAAATCCAATGGTACTTCCTGATAGGGATTATGAAAAGAAGGACTAGGGGTGACATGATAGCAGTGTTCCAATATCTCAGGGGCTGCCCCAAAGAAGAGGGAGTCAAGCTATTCTCCAAAGTACCTGAGGGCAGGACAAGAAGCACCGGGTGGAAACTAATCAAGGAGAGAAGCAACTTAGAACTAAGGAGAAATTTCCTGACAGTGCAATTAATCAGTGGAACAATTTGCCTCCAGAAGTTGTGAATGCTCCAACACTGGAAGTTTTTAAGAAGAGATTGGATAACCATTTGTCTAAAGTGGTGTCTTAAGTGGTGTAGGGTTTCCCGCCTAGGCAGGGGGTTGGACTAGAAGACCTCCAAGATACCTTATATACAGTATATAAAAAGCAGTGACATCAGAGCTTTTTCACAGAACATTTATAATTGACAAAAATAAATAAATAAATAAATATAGTGTTATTGGGAGAATGAATGACAAGGAAGGGTTGAGAACTAATTTTAAATTATTTTTATGTTGTTTTATATGGAAATGTTATAAACTGATAAGTAGCATGTAGAAATTAAAGGGATTGTACAAAGGTTTGCACAATGTGTAAAATGACCTTTCTTTGGTATTGGTGTGTAGACTGATTTCTTCCAATCTATTGGCCGTTTTGCTGTTCTTCAAGTTTGTAAGCCGACTTTAGGTAAAAACATTACTGATACTTATTCTATTGCTTTGCCATAATTCTGTAGATTTTTTCAACAATTCCCATAGCCTTCCCATTTGGTAATGACCAAACTGCGGATCAAACTTAATCTTCTAGAATTAAAAGTTCTTGTTCATAAAGGACATTTTCTAAATTATTTTGAATGTTGGCATCTTTGTTGGACAGAATTTTACTCCTTTCACTTTTGTTTAACTTTCCTTGAACCAGTTGCTATCCACTCTCATCATTTAGCATGTCTTCTGAGCTTGTAGATCTTTTGAATGACTTTCCTTCTTTTTCTATGTCTATTGCTGTTTTCAGAGATCATTATAATATTGTTTTTGTCTTTTAAATAGCTCTCTGAAGTTCTAATGTTTCTTTCTGAGATTTTTCTTGGCTTCTTTTTTTTTTTCCCTAAGCAATTTCCACCATCTGCCCTGACATTGTTCGCTTTCTTCTGTTTCTTGGTTTTTGGCAGCCTGTCCTTCCATTCAGCTTTAACGAATTCTTTGGCTTCTTTAGACAATTCCTGAATCAATGAGATTCAGGACTTTAAAGTGATTCTTGATGTACTCCTTGAAAATGATGGGTATGTGCTCAAGATTACATTGTGGAAACCGGTTGGCTTTGTTCTTCCACTTTGGATTGACTTGGGGAACTTGTACATGAGCAGATTGTGATCTGTTGCACAATCAGATCCTGTCCATGTCTTGGCTGATATAACTGGCCTCTTCCACCATTTCTGGATGCTCTACCTAATAATGTGTCTATATAAGCATTGTTTTGCTTCATAGACGAATGGGTAAGCAACGAAGAAATATAATTGCATTGGCAGAATCTTTCTCTTGCTTAATTTCTATTTCCTAGGCTGTACAGTTCAACTATGTCTCCCTGATTATTACAGAATTTCCAACTTTGGACCTCTTGTGTTTCAACGAACCCCATTTTGTTATAGGTAAGATCGTCGAATGAATTTGCTAATAGATGGGATGATGTGGAATTTCTGGCAGCCAATCTCAAGAGGACTAATCCAAGAGGGCCTTAAGAGATCAAAAGGCAGAATATTCATTTGCACACTTCATTCCCAGTGAACGTTGTAAATGCATCCACTGCCCCTGCAATTTCTTGCTGAAATCGACTCTCCAATCAAATGAACCACGTGAAGAAAACCCAGATAAAGATATGATTGTTGGATTATATTTTAACTGATTACTTTTATCGCCTTGAATAAAATGCATAGGACCAAATTTTGAGCCATTCTTGCAATAGGATCTCTTACAATTGCCATGGTAATTGCCCTATCAGCTGCTATCCCAAAGCCCTGACCACAAATATTAAGGCTGCCAATAAGTCCTATTCATCTCAGTGGTTCTGGGTAGCCATACATTGGAGCCTATTATTCGAGCACATAAGTTGAACGCTTTTAGATGAAGTTGTCTGGCTGCATATAGAGGTGATATTCAGCAGCTTTGGACCAGTTCTGGAGAACCAGTAGCGGAAATTTTGAGTAGTTTGGAGAACCGGCCAATGCCACCTCTGACTGGCCCCGCCCCCATCTCTTCTCCTCCTCCCGAGCCCCAGCTGATTGGCTGGGTCTTCTTTGGTTGCCCTGCACAGGAGAACGGAGCTGGAAAGCAGGTTAGTGCGGTGGGAGGGAATGGGATTTTGCAGTATCTTTGCCCTGCCATGCCCACCAAGCCACACCATGCCTACCCAGCCACGCCCACAGAGCCGGTAGTAAAAACATTTGAATCCCACCACTGGCTATACAAATTTACACATGTGCATACACATGCATGCATTATACCTTGTCATCTTTGTTAAGATGTACATACTATCCTGTTACAGCATATTAGTTATGCACTGGCATAGAGTTTGAGTCTTCCCGGGAAACAGAAATGGAAGCAGCGACCAATTTTGTTTTCCTGGGCTCCAAGTCACTGCGAATGGCGACTGCAGGCCTGAAAGTAACAGATGCTTGCTCCTCGGGAGTAAAAATACGGCAAAACTGGACAGCCTATTAAAAAGCAGAGAGACATCACCTTGCCAACAAAGGTCCTTAGAGTCAAAGCTACGGTTTCCCCAGTAGCAATGTATGGTTTTATGAGTTGGCCCATAAGGAAGGCAGAGCGCCCGAAAAATGGATGCTTTCGAATTGTGCTGCTGAAGAAGACTCTTGAGAGAGTCCCTTGGCCTGCAAGGAGATGAAATCAGTCGATCCTGAAGAAAATCAACCCAGGCTGCCCTTTGGAAGGACAGATATGGAATCCAAAGCTCAAATACTTCGGCCATCTAATCAGAAGGCAGGACTCATTGGAAAGGGTCCCAGTATTGGGAAAGATTCTCAACCCCACCCTCCTTTCACCTCAAACTATCCACTATTGACTTCACCCCATTCCTAAGGGGTCTGTAAGGGGCGTGCATAAGTGTACAATTGTGCCTGCTGTCCCTGTCCTATTGTCTCCATTTATTCGTACCTATTTCCTGTATTCTTGCTCCTGTTTATACTTATACCTATTATCTTGTAAGCGATTGACAAATCAAATACATACATACATACATACATACATACATACATACATACATAAAATAAGATTGAAGGCAAAAGGAGAAGGGGGTGGCAGAAGATGAGATGGTTAGATAGCACTTATATACTGCTTAGATAGACTTGTACACTGCTTCACAGTGCTTTATAGCCCCCTCTAAGTGGTTTACAGAATCAGCACATTGCCCCCAACAATTTGGGTCCTCATTTTACCCACCTCAAAAGGATGGAAGGCTGAAGTCAACCTTGTCATTGTGTCATTGACACAATGAACATGAAAGTGTGAAGCTCCAAGAGGCAGTGGAGGAGGACAAGGGAGGCTGACTGGTGGTAGTCCATGGGGTCATGGGGTGGGGTGTCCGACACAACTTAGAAACTGAACATAGAAACTTAGAAACTGAACATAGGGTTTGAGTATTACTGCTTGAGATTGATTCTGTAGGAGGTGCCCAATGGAAATAAGTGTTGTGGTTTGCCGGCAGTAGGTGCGGATGGCTGAAGTCTCGGAGAGTGAGGACTCAGGTGAAGGGCCTGCATGTGATGCAGGGATGGGGCCAGGACCATCAGGGAGTAGAATGATGCCTTTGGAGACTGTGGAGGATGGCAGCAGTGATGAAGAGGTCCCCGAGGAGCCTGTGCCCGGTGCACGTGCATGCAGGGCTGCTCGAAGGAAAGAGCAGCTGCAGCAGCATGGACAACTCGGGAGTAAGGCTGCAAGGTGATGGCCCCTCCCTTAAAAAATAAAAGCCAGCTGAGAACCTGGAGTTCTTTGCAGGAAGCAAAAAAGTTTTTTGCACTCAAGCCTCGTGGGCGTTCGAAGTATCTTGGTTGGTGTTTGGAGACTCCTTGTGTTTGAAATATTTCTTAGTAACTTTATCTAGTGTTCTTGGCAGCCTTTCACAACCTTGGCAAGGCTCATTCTTATCTGAGACAATTAGTTGGAAACAGCCTTTTAACTGTGGAAGAACAGAATTCGTAAAGAATTATTAAAAGGTTTTGCTGTTACCTCTGTTTCGTGTTTGTTTCCTTGGAACAAGGTTTGGGTCAGAACAATAGGTTACATTTTGCCAGAAAACTGATGAATGGGGTATCATACTATAATAATCAAGGGCATTTCTCAGCTAAGATCCAGGTTCCATTTTGCTGGGCATTCAGAAAGCATATGTTGGTCAAAGCCAACTTTGCCTCTTTCCTCAACAGACAATTCCATGGGCTACAGATGAGATCCAGGGCAACAGACGGTTGAGGACGTCCAAGGGAAGATCCATAGACACTTTCTGGTGCTTCACCTTCTGTTTTGCATCTCCATAATTAATGCTGATGATACTTTCCTTTCCTTTCCTTCCCTCCTCCCCACCACCCTCTCTCTCCCCTTGTTTTCCACCACTCTCTTACCCTCTATTTTTGTCTCTAACTTTTAAGCAGCTGGCCACATCATTTACATAAAGGGCGTCTATAGCAGGAGGAAAAAAAGAGCTATGCTCAAATATTTTCTTAAAAGAAGCTATGTTTGGGCCTTTGGGGCATTCTAAACTCTTGCCCAGTGGGCCAAAGATAGCAGCATCACTGCAACCAATAAGCTAAAAATATTATATTCTTACTTTTGTTCCAATCGTAGTCTTTGGACCTAGTCTCCTTTATAGATTATTGTAAGATTAGCACTGGGTGGGAGAATGGAGGTGACAAGTTATTTCGAGTTCCCTGGAAGAAGAATTGGATAAACATCTAAAGAAAAATGCACAGGGAACCCAGGCAGAAATTATAGACTGTCAAAGACAGCAAAGCAGCCCAGATACAAAACAGTCCAGAGTCAAAAGGAATAGACCTTACAGATGATCATTGGCAAAGTACTTGCTAATTTTCAGAATGAGTGATATTGGCTGCTGCAGCAAAACCAGACCTTTGGAAAAGCTATGCACAAACAAGTATTATCACAGTAGTCTTATATCATAAATTGTCTGTGAAAAAACAAATGCGCATGATGAGCTTTATGGACGAGTGAGCTGGCATTCTCCAGATGTCAAGCTTGCACACACCCACAAATTTATAGGTAGGATACGAATCATGAGAGTTGCATCCCCAAATATCTGGTTAATGCCAAGTTGGCATTAACCAATCAAAATAGAACTGGAAGGGACCTTGGAGGTCTTCTAGTCTAACCCCCTGCTCAGGCAGGAGATCCTATACCATCTCAGACTGGTAGCTGTCTAGACTTTTCTTAAAAACCTCCAATGATGAAGCACCCACAACTTCTGAAGACAAGGCGTTCCACTGGTTAATCGACCTCACTGTTAGGAAGTTTTTCCTTAATTCCAGAACCATGCTAGTTCATAATCATAATCACAACAACAACAACAGCAAACTGACTACTTAGAACACCATAACTGAGTTGCTAAAATCATTCACTGGAAACTATGCCAAAAGTTTGGATTTGAGTATAGTAACAACTCCTGGGAACATCAGGTTGAGAAGGTTCTGGAGAATGACAAAGTCAAGATCTTGTGGGACTTCAGAATTCAGACAGACAGGCCTTTGGCCCAGAACATGCCTGACATAACAATAGTTGAGAAGAAAAGTGTTTGGTTCATTGACGTTGCAATACCTGGTGATGCACAAATTGTAGACACGCAGCAAGAAAAAAATCACAAAATATCGGGACTTACAAATGGAAGTTGAGTGACTTTGGAGAAAGAAATTGTGTGTGATCCCAATTGTAATTGGAGCCCTTGGAGCAATACTTAAAGGGCTGCCTCGCTATTTGGAAATCCTGAATTTCTCAGACTTGAATACCCTGATTCTAACAAAAAAAACACCCTACTTGGAAGAGCTTATATCCTCCGATGCTACCTGAACAGCTCCTAGGTCCTTGGTTAAGACTTGAGCTGTTGAGCTACCAACCACCCCCAAAGGCTGTGAATCTCACTAAAGATTAAATAACAACAACAACAATAACAACCACCTGGTGACAGCAGAATCGACGAGAAACAACTTGGAAAAATCACCAGATATTAGAACTTGAAAATCGAACTGCAGACTCTGGCATAAACAAGTGCAGGTGGCTCCAATAGTACTCAGCACACTGGGTGCTGTGCCTAAAGACCTAGGCAAGCACTTGAAACCAATTGGCGCTGACCATTGGTCAGCTGCAGAAGGCCACCTTACTGGGATCTGCTCGCATAATCCGCCGATACATCACACAGTCCTAAATGCTTGGGAAGGGTTCAACTAGTGATTTGTGATACGAAACCCAGCATAGTTATCTCGTTTGCTGTGTACGCTGTGGTTTTTTGTGTATAATAATAACAATAATAAAAAATAGTAAATTCTGAAGGACAATATGCATTAAATTTGCAAAAATTTAACCAATGAGTTCACTCCAGCTATAAACTGACAATCCACTGGAGTAGCAAGACTATTTGTTACTTTTTACACATGATATTTAAACAGTTCACGTAAAGACACAGGTCATGGTTTTACAATGGTACCATCATTGCCTTTATTGATAACTACTTGTGGTTGTGAATTTTAGTGTACTTTCTGAACTCAGAAAATGGGTTAACTCAGTCATTGTGTTAGTGCATAATGTGAATGCAACTAAAGACTTCAACGCACACAGGATTACATGATAAAAGATTAAGTCTATCGTGCGTTCCAATATCTCGAGTGTTTCATTCTATTTCCATATGTAATAAGCAGTTTAAAACTGAAAAACAATGACACTGAAGTACAAATCTGCATGAGGAAATATTAATACAGTACATGTTATTATTAAAGATAATAATGGCAATAAAATTTGAAAAGAAATTAAAACAAATTAAAACAAACATTTAAAAGATGGAAGATTAATGATAAGCAGTCGCTTTTTAAAAATCCACAATACCATGGACAAAGATGGACCTTGAGACTGATAAAAGCTGTGGTGGCGCAAAATGCAGTAATTGCAAGCTAATTCTACGGACTGTCAACAGTTCGATCCTGATCGGCTCAAGGTTGACTCAGCCTTTCATCCTTCCGAGTTCGGTAAAATGAGGACCCAGATTGTTGGGGACAATAGGCTGACATTTGTAAACTGCTTAGAGAGGGCTGTAAATCACTGTGAAGTGATATATAAGTCTAAGGGTTATTGCTATCTTGGCCTTATGTGTGTGTGTGTGTGTGTGTGTGTGTGTGTGTATGCATGCCAGCTGATATCCACACCTGATCCTTCAGGGAAAGAAGGGAGAAGTTCTCGTCTCCTGATTTGGTCTTTAATGGCACCACCCATCGCAAAATCTTGTGCCATACAACAAGCTCCTAGAAATACTGCTTCTGGCTTGGGATGGAAGGAATTTGGGGTTCCTCCCAGTGATTTTGTAAGAGGCCCATTGAATCTCCACTGACAGGCACCGCTGGCATCTTCCTTGGCATCATAAGATAATAGAAGATAATTGAAGTTAATTACTAAGCTCATTGAAACCAATTTAGAAGAGCTCTGGGAAAACACTGGTGCTTTCCTTTAACAGACTGAACAGAGGCTGAACCAATCAGAAATCAGACCCTCGGCACAAAGATTAAGGATTATTCATACATGACTTCACCCCCACTGAAGTTGGTGGAAGGAGAGCGGACTCCACCTAGCAAGTGAAATTATTTATACCAAAAAGAGAAACTCCTGGACATTTATTAAGTTTTTTCCTCCCAGTATGGAAGATTTGTGGGCACCTATGCATTTTTTCACAGTGCCACATTATTCCAAAGCATTTTATTTTCCTCACTTTTTGCTCCCGGGGCATGAATCCTCCTTATTATTACTTTACTATAACTCTAATACAACTCTTATTGGGGAACCTGCAGATGGAAAAATCTTTGAGTGCTAATTTCAGTCACCAGTTGAATCACACACAGTCTAAATTTAGAAATTTGGTGATGGGGAAATGAATTACAGCTGCAATATCTACTTACATGGGAGAAAGCCCCATTGGTTTTAAAAGTTAGCGCGGTGGTTAGAATGCAGGATTGCAGGCTGACTCTGCCCACTGCCAAGCAGTTCGATCCTGACCTGCTGAAGGTTGACTCAGCCTGCCATCCTTCTGAGGTCAGCAAAATGAGGACCCAGATTGTTGGGGGTAACATGCTGACTCCATAAATTGTTTAAAGAATGCTGTAAAGCACTATGAAGTGGCATATAAGAGCTATATAAGAGCTGTGGTGGCGCAGTGGCTAGAATGTAGTATCTCAGGCTAACTCACTGCTCACTCCAGGAGTTCGATTCTGACTGGCTCAATCAAGGTTGACTGAGCCTCCAGTCCAAAGAGTGAGAGATAATGGGTGAAAAAAAAAAGGATAAGGAAGGACATTTCACAAGGTAATATGTTATGATGTAGAAGAATATATTGAAAATAGTATTTTGTAATGTATAGATGATTCATAAGGTGTTTGAGAAAATGCAGAATCTGAGAAAAAGATATATATATTTGTGTTATATACTAGATAGGGAGATTGATATTAAGGTAGAATGAAGGTGGCTAGCTTCAATTATTAACCAGAGAGGACGATTATATTTACAGATCAGGATTGATAAAATGTCAAATGTGACAGAAAAAAGTGATATGAGAAATGACAACAGAAATGAGATGAGAATTTTAGATAACATTGTAAAATAAGAGATGAGAATGTATTAATATAACATGAATTGGAATGGGATAAGATAAGCTTAATATTTAACAATAATATGGATGATGCAATATGAAACTAAACAAATATAATGATCAGGTAACTATGGTCATGTTTATATTAAGATGTGAAACCTGGAACTACACTGCTTGCCAAATGAGAATTTTTTATTTTAAAAAATAAAATAAAAGCAGGGAGAAAATTGAATAATGGAATTACCAGGTATGTTTGACTGATATGGTGGTAGGCATTTGGAGAGAGTTTTGAAAGGTTGAAAATAAGCATTGAAGGATTATGAATTAAGGTGAAATACATGCATTGAGAGATTTGATTGATATTATTAATTTTGCCTATACTAAAATGTATGATATATTGATGCCACACTATTAATGTATTGTTGTGCATATGCAAATTGAAATAAAAAAATTTTGGGGAAAAAAAAAGGTTGACTGAGCCTTCCATCCTTCCAAGGTCAGTAAAATGAGGACCCAGATTGTTGCGGGATAATATGCTGACTCTATAAACTGCTTATAGAAGGGCTGCAAAGTACTGGGAAGCAGTATATTATAAGTCTAAGGGCTATTGCTATAAATATGCCATCTTCTTTACAGATTCCCGAGAGTCCTTTAGGATCGCAAGGAGATCAAATTGGTCAATCCTAAAGAAAATCAATGCTTTCTTTTGAAAGACTGATGTTGAAGTTGAAGCTCAAATATTTTGGCCAGCTAATAAAAAAAGACCCTGAAGTTGTGAAAGATGGAAGGTAAAAGGAGGAGATGTCAGAGGACGAGGTGGTTAGATAGTCTCAGCCATGCAATGAACAGGAATTTGGGAAAACTCTGGGAGAAAAGGGAGCCCGGCGTGCTATGGCCCATGGAGTCACAAAGAGTTGGAGATAACTTAGTGATTGAACAACACAGACTTGTACTGTTTTTTTTTTTTTTTGATGACATCCTATGCAGTTTTTAAAATTCATTTCCCAAAGTATTTTCCATCAGACTAAAGGATCAAACAAGAGTAAAATGGGAAACCAGTATTAAAATAAAAGATAATACTGACAAGGAAAAGCAGCAACTAATGACATAATAACTCAAAACTCTGGTGGAACGAAGATCTTTTATCTTAGATTGAAAAGAAATCAGTTGGTGACAGGTATTGTAACAGAGGATGGATTATCTTGAGTCACCACCCTTAATCTCAACTATCCTTAATCTTAACTATCGGGAAAATCCAAAAAGTTGACTGGGCAGTTCCAAAGAAATGTTGTTCCAGAAAGCAGGATGGAAATTGCAATCCAAACCGTAGGGAAAACTTCTTTAAATGGAAAACAGCTATGGAGGGTAGCAGAATATATGAGAGTTGGGAGGCTTCATGGCCAAACAGTCACAACAGTACAATGCAGCGGTCTCCAACCTTGGCAACGTTAAGAGCTGTGGACTTCAACTCCCAGAATTCCACCACTTTGCTGGCTGAGGAATTCTGGGAGTTGAAGTCCACAGCTCTTAACGTTGCCAAGGTTGGAGAGCCCTGGTATAATGTATTCCAAGGATTTGGGCTAGCAGAAGAGTAGTCGCTTCCTCCAGATATTGAGAATTATAATTCCTTTCTACTCACCATGGAGACTAAGATTAATTTGCTGAAGAAAATTAAGGTTGCCAATCCCAAATTAGATCATATTCAAACTTCCTTCCAACTATGATTCTGTATTTTTAAGAGACAAGAAAGACCCACTTCATTCTCACTGATTGTGGCCTAAATCGAAAACAGAGGAAGATAAGGTTTTTTTGGGTTTTTTTTTGCACAGAAACCTAAAATTTGCAGTCTAAAATTCCAGAACCTTCTCTGAAGCACCAGACTTTTTCATATACATTCATTGGGAAGGGAAACCTTTAAAGGGAGACTCTATAAAGCTCAATTCCTGAAACAAACTTGAAAAGCCTTTTTCTCACCAAGCCTGAAGGAAATAAATACTTGACTGACCACAGAAGGAATAAAAACTTTTCTTTGGATATATCTGAGCTGCAAGTATTTGCAGAACAGGGAATCGATGGGAAATGTGATATTTGTCAACTCCTAAAATATTTATCCCGTCTTTTTAGAGTTGCCAATAGAAAGGGACAGGGGAGCAGTGCAGCAGCTTGGAAACCAAAAGTGCATTCCATAAATAGTTTTTCAAAGATAGTAACTAGGTGGCTGAAATTTCTGTGGCGCAAAATTCTAACTGGAGAGCATGATTGATGACTCTTGGCTATGGATGTGTCCCATTGGAGAATACGTATTAGGATACACCCAGGGGTGAGGGAAAACCAGGGTCAAGGGTGACAATGAATGATGTGCCTCAGAGTCAGCTACACCCAGGCAGTGCCAGACATTTTAACACCCAATAAATCCTTCTGAAGCTTTGGAAGTTTGGCTCGAGACTCATGATTTATTCGCCTATTTTTTTAAAGGGTCAGGAATGATCATAACCACGAGTGGGACATTTACAAGATACTCAAGGGGGCAAGGTTCAACATCTTTCTCCTTAAAACTCTGAACTATAGATAAAGGCAGCAAAATAATAACACCTTTTCCTCTGCCTTCGAGAATGTAAAGAAAAATGAAAAACCATTTATTCATAGACTGGGGGTGGGAGAAAACACAGGACGTAGAGATTTCTCTTAACCAAGTTTAAAAGAAAAAAAAAAGCATTACAGATTACTTGGCCTAGGCCAGATTGAAATTACCTGCTTCTAGGTTTGACAGTGTATATATATATATTTAATTATCATTAAGAAACAAAACCTACTTATTCTGATGAAATGCACAACTTGAAAAATTTCACTTTAAACATCCTTACTCTGACATCTCTCCTTATACATTTTTTGAAAGTTTTTACCTGCTTTTCTCGTGGGAATAGTCTGTTTTTCAAATCTATTGCAATTTTCTTGGCATGTCAGAATTGTGTGTGTGTGTGGAGGTGGGGGGATATTCTTGACATCTAAGAGAAGGAACCATGGCAGACATTTTGTATGGCTTCAAAGCTTGGAAAAGCCAAATCCCAGCACTGAAATGTGATATCTTAATGCATGATAAATAATATCTCTGGACATCTGACACCCCCAAACAAATTCCAAATGGGTTTAAAATGTTACTGGATCATTTAATTGCTTCCCACCCTCTTTCATAGAACCAGGGAAGAGAATGATTATTTCTTGAGTTTTCTGTACATTTTTGGGAGGAGGGGGCTGACAAATAGAAATTGGGAATGTGAGTATTAAAAATGAAGGTGTTTCTTCCTGAGAGTGCAATTATTATAGAAACAATTCCAATAAAATAACATTTCTGCTCCATAAGCAGCCTTAGGATCATTCTGCACTTTGAGAGAAGCCATACCTGGGAAACTCAAAGAACAGCTGTTCCACTAATATCCATAGGAATGTCTCAAGTGTGCAACATCTGGGGGAAATATCCATGGCCTCTCTGTCCTGTTACAGATGCTTTGATGACTGCTATTTATGCAGCTGTAATATTTTTCTCGATCGGTTGCCGTAAGGGCCATATCAACAAAGGAAGCATCCCCTCTGGGGATGGAAGCATCCCCTCTGCTTCTCCATTGCAACAAGCAAACAAACAAACAAACAAACAAACAAGCCGTTTGTTTTACAGCACCCTAAAAATAATCCCTTGTGGTAGAGGCAGCAATAGAGGAGAATGCACTGCCTCAGAGACGGTGGAAACAAAACAACAGGACTGACTTTGGCTTTGCATTGACTCTTTTGTCCGGAGAGATGGTTGGGCAGCTGGCAAGCGCCCTTAAAGGCAGCTTAAAGTGCTTTTCACAGCCACTAAATAAATCCATATATATATATATAAGTGAAATACCACTCACACATCATCACAAAATCTCCAAAACCCTAAAGCCTACAAACTTGAAATTTGGCACCTATGTTCCTCTTGGCTTCTAGATGGTCATTAAGAAAGGATTTTTGGAAATGACCATCAGGGCATTTAGAGTATTTCCTTGATGATGATATTATTATTATTATTATTATTATTATTATTATTATTATTATTATTA
>NW_020769384.1:224921-247421 GCF_900518735.1 Pseudonaja textilis
AATTTTTCCCCTTTTCTCCGCTTGCTTAAGGCGGGAGGCTAAATGGTCTCTTCTTACCCCCCCCCCCCGCCCCTTCTCCACCGCTTTCCCCATTGCAAGAAGGGCGCCTTTAAGTCTAATTTGCCCGGCGTCCTTTCCACCTGTTGTAATCGCCGTAAGGGAATGGGAGCTCTCCAGGGCAAGTGCAAAAGATTGATAGATTCAGCTCCGATCGATAAAACTCTTTTTAAAGGGCGTCATTCGCAGCAAACGTCCAAACGCAACCAAACTGTAAACAGCTGCAGCGTTTGTTACATAATGAGGAGGCCAAAACACTGGTTTCATTGTTAACAATACTTTTATAAGGTATTGTTATTCTGCAGCCGTTATCAAAAGCATCATGAAATCCGTAAAGGTATTTATGAATCAAGTATGTGTGCATTGTTTTGTAGTTTCTGCTTGTGCAAGAGAGGGCCAAAGCCAGTCTGAAAAATAATTGACTGTAAACTTAAGAGATAAAAAAAAAAAAAGGATATCCCCAAGGTGTTTTTTTCAAAAGGCAACTGGCCTTTTTTTTTTCTTGAAGACATTTCGCTCCTCATCCGAGAAGCTTCTTCAATTCTGAAGTCCGAACTGAAGAAGCTTCTTGGATGAGAAGTGAAACGTCTTCAAGGAAAAACAACGTTGGGTTGTTGGTTTTTTGCAACATTTTATTGGGTTTTTCCATTCATACATAATTGAACAATACTGTGACAATATATATACATTTATACATTCTGTCCAATCTCAATACAAGCTACTTCCATACCCTCATAACTATTATATACATTATTTACATTTTCTATTCTTACGTCTATTGTCAATCCAGATACAAAATGTTGGCATTGTATTCCATGTCAGCTTTCCTTTTAATTCCATAGTTAATTTATCCATTTCCACGCACTTGAAGATTTTTTTTAAATTATTAAACCTTTGGGAGGTATGGCGTGGGAAAAACAAAGTTAATTTGCCTTTTGAAAAAGCATTTTGGGACACCATAACATGGATGTGTGAATGCCTGAAAATCTCCATAGACTTTTTAAAAAATGATATTATATCGAGACTTGTTTGTATTGAAAAAAGAACATTTATTCAATGGTCGGTAATAAGCGCCTTCCCTTGGAAACTGCTGTTGTCAACATTGATTTTTGTATATTTTTAAATCAGGACCTTTTTTTTTTTTTTTTTGAAAAAACAAATCTGCTTTGAAAAAGGTCTCTATCAGGAATGCCCTGAACCTGATCAATAATCATTTCTTCGCCTCTAGGGACCCAGTTTTCTCCATCTTTTTGTTTCTTCACTTATCTTGCCTGCCCTGGTGATGACTACACGGGAGGCATTCCACACAATGTATTTTAGACTGCCTTGTGGTACTCGGGCCCGGGGAGGAGAAACGAGAGGA
Source organism: Pseudonaja textilis (assembly GCF_900518735.1). The sequence continues at coordinate 226,342 of NW_020769384.1, forward strand.
AAATTTATAGTGGAAAAGCTGTCCGCTTGACAAGCTTTGACAGCTGAATTTTGACATGTTTCTTGGCTACGCCAACCCACTCTGCTCAAATGAGACTTCCTTTTCAGGAAGCTTCTGATCAGAGCCTGAATAGACCCACCTTATTAAAAAAGAAAAAAGAAAAAAAGAACAGTATTACAAAGCTGTCTCTTGAAGGTGGATGGACTCCAATGCCCGGAATTCCCCAGCCAGCAAAGTTGGGACAATTTCTAAGCATCGGTCTACCATTCTTTAAGAGACGAAGGTTGAGAAACATTGTTATAACACGTAAATGACAAGTAGCCATGACCACAACTGATCTCAACATTTTCTGTTGTTAAGTGAGACATCTGTTGGGCGAACATTTTACAATCTTCCTTACCTCAGTTGTTAATTGAATCACAACCATGCTGTAGAGTCCTGCACAACAGAACAACTAGACACAAGAACAGTTTTTTCCAGAACGCCGTCATTCTGCTAAACAAATACTGTCCATCAACACTGTCCAACTAATTACAAAGTCTGCACTACTATTACTGTTAATCTTCTCATCACTCCTTATCACCCATCCCCTTCCACTTGTGACTATATGACTGTAACTTTGTCACTTGTATCCTTACGATTTATATGGACTGTTTCCTAGTATGATTTGATTGCTTATTGTACCCTGTGACTATTATTAAGTGTTGTACCTGAAGATTTTTGACTCTTGATGAATGTATCTTTTCTTTTATGTACACTGAGCATTTGCACCAAGACAAATTCCTTATATGTCCAATCACACTTGGCCAATAAAGAGTTCTATTCTGTTCTGTTCTGCTCTATTCTATATTCCTCTTCACTAAGTGTCCACTATCACTAAGTGTTGTACCTGAAGATTTTTGACTCATGATGAATGTATCTTTTCTTTTGTGTACACTGAGAGCATTTGCACCAAGACAAATTCCTTATATGTCCAATCACACTTGGCCAATAAAGAGTTCTATTCTGTTCTGTTCTGCTCTATTCTATATTCCTCTTCTATTCTTATTGTATCCTGTGACTATCACTAAGTGTTGTACCTGAAGATTCTTGACTCTTGATGAATGTATCTTTTCTTTTATGTACACTGAGAGCATTTGCACCAAGACAAATTCCTTGTGTGTCCAACTACACTTGGCCAATAAAGAATTCTTTGCAGTGGATAAGGTAATAACCCGCTTGATTAAATGAATCTGGCTTCCCCATTGACTTGGCTTGTCCGAAGTTCTCAAAAGGGAATCCCGTAACCTTGGGACTTTGCAATCCTCAATATGAAGCAGGTGCCAAGCGGCTGGATTTTGATCAGGACGCTGCAAAGGTTGCAACTGTGAAAAAACGATCATAAGTCTTTTTTTTCGGCGCTGTTGGAACTTTGGCCACTCAATGAACTGTTGTAAGTCAGAGACCGCCTGCACTCTCATCTGTAACAAGACAATTCTAGGTATTGGCTCAAAAGACTTTCTAGGATCTGGAGGGGTGGGCGGTTATTAGTGGTGGCTGGGACTGCCCCAGTTCAAGTCTCGCAGTATTTAAATGAGGCCCTTTTTCCTCCCACTGAGACTCTCAACTTTCTCTGTCGCCATCCCAGCCAGCTCCTCATGCTCAGGGAAGAGGTTAGAAGTGGTGCTGTTGCCCAAGGCAGAGGCCCATGGTGGGTCAACATACTGAAAGTAGCCAACAAGTCTTCCTGTTGTCGGCAAACCACAGTTGTTTTTGCTTCCTGCTTTTTTGGGGGGTACCATCAGTAGGTATTCAAGAAACTTTGCTTAGGGAGAATCTTAAAGTCTTATGAAACATGGAACAAATTCTATCAATAGTTGCACAGAAGGCGGCAAGGTCAAGACATAAGAAGCTATGATGATTAGAATAATTAGTAAATAATATATCAGACAAGGAGATTGCAATTGATGAAGTAAAAAGTATATATGTATTACAATTGTAATGCCAGATCGGCTGCACTGTGTTGTATTCTTATAATTAAAATAAAATAAATAAATAATTAAAAAAAGAAACCTTGCTTAGATAAAATTTCCCAAGGGCAAAATCATACCAGGATTTCTTCACCCAAGATGCAGAGTGGATTTATGTGAAAATATGGACTACATGAGAGAGGAAAAAAAAAGACTAGTAAATATTTTGATGGTTATATATAACTGATGCCAATATGGAAGATAATTTACTTTCTAATAACGCTGGATATTATTTTATATATGTTTGTTAATGTATATGATCATAATGATGATTATATTTGGAGACCTTTGGACACCTAGAAAACACACTGTTCAATATAAAAATGGAATTTGTGATACAAAACAATAAAACTATTTATAAACAAAAAATACACCAACTGGAGTATATCTACACCCCTGCTGCTAAGATATCGGGACATCCAGCCAGGGCATTTGTTATGTTTGTCTAAGGGGAAAACAAGAGAGTATTTGACTACTCGCCCTTTATGTAGCAGGGAATTTTGGTGGCATTTGTGCAGGTCAATTTTCCTAGACAATAACTGCAACCTATGTGTCAGGTCTGCCTCCCTCCCAACTTTTCTAGCTGGTGACCTTATACTGCTGCACCATAGAGAGTATCTTAACTTACTGCACCTCTGTATGGTTTGCCAGTTGCACAGGGGCCGATAGGACAGCGCTCCAGAGGGTTAATGTCATTCCCCAGAAGATCATTGGCTGCCCTCTCCCCTCTTTGGAAGAGTTTTATAGCTCCCGCTGCCTTAAGAAAGTTCAAAACATCCTTAAAGATCCATCTCATCCTGGGAAATCTCTTTTCCCCCCCCGAACTATTACCATCTGGCAGATGATACAGGACAATAAAAACAAGGACAAATAGGCTGGAAAACAGCTTCTATCTCAGGGCAGTAGCTCTATTGAATTCCACTGTATAGTGCAATATTAATTCAGTATCGGGGTTTTTTCAAATTCAATGTATAGAATGTGAAGGATATGTATTTGTGTTTATTTTCATGGTCATAATGTACACTGAAGATGGCATTTAACGTCGTTGTATGAGGTGCAATGACAATAAAGTAAACTATTTTCTAAGGTAGACCATTCAGCTTACGCAAGGATCATGCCTTGAGAAGGAAGCCAACCACCTAGCAGAAGTGGTGAAGCTTAACTCGAACGGTGACCGCTTGAGAACAATTTAGACTATCTTGGAGGGAGGACGCTGATATTTTTAACAGAACGTATGGCAATGTGTGTAAACCAAGATGTCCCGGCATCCTTTATCATATAGGAACAGACCCGTGGATAGTCTGTCTTCAGATGTTGCCAGAATGCTGATATGAGGACCGTAATTCTCCCCCACCAGGTGCCGTAGAAAAGAACAAGGTCGTTTAAGTAAAAGCCACTGACCTGCTTGTCCAGGTATATGCCAAATCTCTCTGTAAAACACCACCTCTCTTTAAAGCAGCCCCTTTATGATCTGTGGACTTCAACTCCCAGAATTCCTGAGCCAGCATGTCATAGAGGTGCCACCTGTGTTTTAAAGCCATCGCTGCAGTTTTTTTCCGGGACTATTAGGATTATGAAGCACAACCTCTGAGAATCCCACCTAAATGTTGGGGTCAGTGGTGGGATTAAATTTTTTTATTATTACCAGTTCTGTGGTGTGTCTTGGTGTGGAAGGGGAAGGATACTGCAAAATCCCCACTCCCTCCCCACCCCACTAACCTGCTTTCCAGCTCCATTCTCTTGTGCGGGGCAACCAAAGGAGACCCATCCAATCAGCTGGGACTCAATGGGAGGCAAATAGATGGGGGCGGGGCCAGTCAGAGGTTGTATTTGCTGATTCTCTGAACTACTCAAAATTTCCGCTACCGGTTCTTCAGAACTGGTCAGAATACCTGCTGAATACCACCTCTACTCGGGGCTGTCTTGCTTTCTTGGAGTTGCCAGATACATGCAAAGAAAAATGTCCAGTGTTAAATTTCCATCTGCAAATGAAATGCTGGGATAGGGTAGGAGCTTGTCACAGAACTCCGCATCCTGATGTCAGATCGTAAAGATAGGAGTTGTGAATTTGAACTCTCCGGGAACAGAGCCAGAGTTATTACCAGGGATGTATGTACAAGAACAGAGACGGGAAGGTAATGCTCGGTAGAAGGTGAAGAATGGTAGGCGGAGAAGAAATCTGAAGCAAGGGATTCGCAAAACAGTCTCCTGAAAGTTGTAATATGCTAAGTTGACATGGGAATGCCAACCACTGGGTGGAGTAAAAAATAAAAAAAAAAGTGAAAACGTTAGTGGTGGAATAATAGGTGTATTGTGGAAAAGGGCATGACCAGAACCTTGAAAAGCGGCCTAAGGTTTTATTGCAAGTATTGTTTTGTGGGCCTTCAATAATTAAGACAGGCTTTACGTAGTTTTGGTTTTACTTTAACTGAACATCTCCTTGAAACAAGCCTCCAGGGAAGCAGAACCCCTTAGGACAGTGGTGGCTAACCTGTTTAGGTTCCTGTGTCAAAAATGGCACGTGCGCCAGTGTGTACTTACGTGCCAGCACCCAGAATGCAATGCACGCGCCCCTCCATACACCCGCACGTGAAATTCCCCCCCCCCTTACCTGCACTGTGCCTCACAGCTGATTTTTAGGCTGGTTTGAGGCCTTTTTTGGTATTTCGGTATTACAGGAAGTGACAAAACAGGCCTATCATTCGTCCTGAAAAGCCTTGCCGAGGCTTTTTCCAAGCCTCTGGGAGGCCGAATAAGGCCTCAAACCAACCAGAAAAAAAAAATCAGCTGTGAGGCGCACGCATAGTTTGCCTGCGGCTCACGTGCCAGCATAAATGGCTCTGCGTGCCACTTGTGGCATACGTGCCATAGGTTTGCCATCACGGCCCTAGGACCTTGATGGCCAACCTGTGCCAAAGGGGGCATACAGAGCCCTCTCTGTGGGCATGCCAGCCATTGCTCCAGCTCAGCTCCACTGCCCATGCGCATGCGCCTCCTGCCAGCCAGCTAGTTTTCAGGTCTGCCATGCATGCGCCAGGAGGGGGGGCATGCAGAAGATGCGTATGCATGTGTGTGTGGGGTGCTCAAGAGGGCTGCAGCGATCCCCCCCGCTCCCGATTTTAGGCCTAGAAGATCTTCCTGGGAGCAAAAACAGGCCACAGGAGGGTCATGCCGCCTACTAGGCCCAAGATGGGGTACAGAGGGGGGTGCGTGTGCATGTGGGGGAGGGTTCATATGTGCATGAGTGAGGGGAACGGTAAACGGGATTGCATGCACAATGCATTATAGGTGCATTTTGGCATGCAACGACAAAAACTGTCATAGGAAGTTGTCCCTCACCTGCTGTGAATGAGTGGGATACAATAGTAAATTTACTATAGTTTATCCCTGTAAACTGGGCCCAGTGAGCCTGTCTCCCTATTTGCTGCTCTTAATGGGCACTCGGGGTGACTTCTAACTCATAGAAGCTGAGGGAGATACACCTGGTGGGACCCAGGAGAAGGGCCTTCTCTGTAGTGACCCCCTCTCTGGAACATCATTCTCCCCCCCTGGAGATTAGAATGGCCCCCACTCTAACACTCGCTGAAGACCTGGTTCTGCCAGCGGGCCTGGGGAACCCAGAGACAGATGGAGCCCATCAAATGGCTTGTGTGATCTGTCGCTGGGGGGGGGGGGAGAAGGTGAGGGGTGATTTCACTATATTAATTTATTTGATTGTGCGAGTTTTATTGTTTTAAATTGTGCTTTTTGTATGTCGTAAGCCGCCTTGAGTCACCATGGGCGAATAGGCGGCCATACAAATTGAATAAATAAAACAATAAATAAAATAAGATGGGAAACTAAACGGAGTATTAGCCGGATGGCTAGAGGAAGGCCCTGTGCCTTTAATGATGTCAGGTGTGAAGAATCAGGATCACAGGTGAAGCTCCACTTAAATGGATTTGTTGCTGATAAATAAAGGAGAATCTACTAACGGTCGGCATTAAATTGGCCCTAGATAAAGAGTTAACGGGAATTCAAAACCCAATTTATATTTTTTGTGGGAACGTAATGATTCCGGGCTCTTTCCTCTCTTGACTCTGCCTCCAGGCTCCGCTTGTCCTTCTCCTACAACGGATATTAGAATAAAGCTGGGGTGTTAATGTCCTGCCTGTGGCAGTAACCCAACTCCAAATGTCTAATCTTGTCACTAATGCTTTCTCTAAATGCTGTCCATTTGATAATATGACTCTCCGCAGAATGTTTGATGGATGATCCTGGAATCAAACTTCCATCTCGATAGACGTTTGGAAATCTTGCCTTCCGCTCAAAGCTTGAGCTGCCCTTACTCCCCTGAGTAAGCCTCCAGGAGCTCACAAGCTTTACCTTGCTTAATAAATACTACACACCTGAAATGTAGCTGTGCAACTCTTGGGCGTACGAAGCTGGAAAGGAATCTTTACCAATCCAAATTGTGAAAGGAAGGTTGACTTCCACCGGTTGCTAGGAACCGGCTCTGCCATTGTTTCAACATCTCGGGCTTTGCTCCACATCTGGTGGCTTGTCTGGGATGTAGATTATGATCCTCCTTTCCTTCAAGCATTCTTCTTTTTTCCCCCCGTTGTTCTTGAAGCTTCAGAAATGCTGTGAAGAATCCTGAGACATTTTGTCTGGCTTCTGGCTTGGGTTAAATATTGTTTTTACTCTTGACTGAGCTCATTTTGTTTTGATCTCAGCAGTAATTGCATTTTTAATATCAATTTTAAACATTTGGACATTATTTTGATTTTGTTATATGCTGCTTTGGGGCCAAAAAAAAAAAAAATGGTATCTGTGTATTTTATTGTTTAAACAAAAGAAATAAGGAGCATGTATTAGTTACCCTCACTGGTACATGCTTCTAAAGTAATAATTTGTACTTTAATCAGCTGGAAGGACTTTAGAGGTCTTCTAGTCCCACCCCCTGCTTAAGCAGGAAGCTATTATACCATTTCAGATAAGTGACTGTCTAGTTTCTTCTTTAAAAACTCCAATGATGAAGCACCCACGATTTCTGAAGGCGACACGTACCACTGGTTAATTGCTCTCATTGTTAGAAAGTTTCTCCTACATTCCAGGTTGCTTTTCTCCTTGATTAATTTCCACCCGTTGTTTACAAAACAAACACTGAAGGATTCTTGATGTGGCCGGGAATAAGTTGTATAAAATATGGAGGTTTTATGTTTTGGGAGAAGAGTCAGAAGAAGAAAATCGTAACTCTGATCTTTCCTAGGTTTAGGCCAAATGGCTTTCAGAATTTTGGTTAAACAAAGCTCCTGCTCCCATGTTCCTCCTTTCAATTGTTTTGAGGAATGGAAGATGAACAATAAAGACAGGATATAAATAAAATTAATTAATTAAATGAACCTTGAGTTCCTCCATCTTTGGACATCAAGATTGGTACACTGGCTTACAAAGAAGCTTTTAATAGGTGCACTTTGTGGGCGTGCTTGAAATGGATCCAACTGCACTATATGTACTCTATGTTGTTATTTGCCTTAGGTATTGATTCCATTGCAACGGCTGTTACAAGCACGGTGGTGCAGTGGTTAGAGTGCAGTACTGCAGGCTACTTCTGCTGACTGCCGACTACCTGCAATTTGGCAGATCAAATCTCACCAGGCTCAAGGATGAGTCAGCCTTCCATCCTCCTGGGGTTGGTAAAATAATGACCCAGATTGTTGGGGGCAATATGGTGACCCTGTAAACTACTTAGAGCTGTAAAGCATTGTAAAAGAAGCATATAAGTCTAAGGGCTGTTGCTATTATTGTATTTTTTTTAAATAATACTTTCCCATTGCATATCCAAAAGTGAAGAGTTAGGCATGTCAGCTTCTAGTTCTCAGATGGAGAACTGAGGCTGAGGGAAAGGGGAATGGATTCCTCACCCCCAACGAAGTCAATGAAGAGTTGACGATACAAGCACCTTGTTTTGCTGTTTGGAAATAAAGATCCTGTGCAAATATGTAGCTAAACCTTTGTTTAGGTTGGTGGCTCTTAAGCCAACATATTGCCCTTTCCAAACTTGGTAGCCCCCCACAGCTATATAGAGTCTGCATTCCCCCAAATTCCCAGCCAGTCTCACTCCATGGAGGCAAATTGGGGACAGGTGCAACATGCCTCTTTGGGATGGGTGAAATTTGGGAAATATGTTCTCGGAAGAAAGTAATCGGCCTTTTGGAGGCAAGAAGACAAACCTGAGGCAAGATCGACAGTTCAAAAGGGATGCGGTGGCTCAGTGGCTAAGACACTGAGCTTGTTGATCAGAAAGGTCGGCAGTTCAGCGGTTCAAATCCCCAGCGCCACGTAATGGAGTGAGCTCCCATTACTTGTCCCAGCTTCTGCCAACCTGGCAGTTAGGAAGCATGTAAAACAAAATGCAAGTAGGAAAATAGGGACCCTTTTGGTGGGAAGGGAACAGCGTTCCGTGCACCTTCGAAGGTGTTTAGTCATGCCGGCCACATGACCACGGAGACGTCTTCGGACAGCGCTGGCTCTTCGGCTTTGTAACAGAGATGAGCACCGGCCCCTAGATCCAGAAATGACTACCACGGATGTGCGAGGGGAACCTTTACCTTATGGACAGTTCAAGCCTGTTTTCCTTGACACAAACAAAAGGCCACCCCCTTCTCCTGGGCCTCGTCCCGAATCCAGAACGGTAATAATAAAACTGTTGCTCCCAACTTTGTACTGGAAAGACGGAGTTGTTTGCTTTCTTCTGTTTGGCAAAGGCAAGTGAGAATTTGATTTGCAATTACTATGCGAGAGCAAGCAGGCACTGGCCCAAAGTCTCCACCCCCTACAAGATGGTGAAAGGCAGGTTCCAGCACTACATCCATCTAAATGCCAGGAAGCCCAGCCTCGATCCCAGTCTTGGTATCCTCCCATGTGGGGCTAACCGATAGGAGCATCATTGGAATCTGCCCGGGGAAAAGATGAGTCTATAGTGGGTGGAGGGGCCAAAAGAGCAGGCAGTGCGCGAACAAACTGCTAGGGAGGCCTCCTTACACCTCAAGTTCAGGGGAAAAGGAGCCAGGGACATTTTTTTTTTGTGTTGTTGTTGTTAATAAACACACGATTAAAAAAAAAAATGAAGCACACCCATTTTACATGAAGCCTGAAGAGAACGATGGATCGTGTGCTTGCCTTTTAAAATGGCAGCTCTGCTCCAAGTGCAAAAGGAAAGGAGTGAACCAGTGTAGCTGCAGAGAGGTGTGAAAAGGGGGAGGAGAAAGGGGACACCAGTCTCCCCAATTACTCTGAAGCTGATTTTCACCTGTTGTACCCCAGTCTGAAGGACGCGGTGGCTCAGTGGCTAAGACACTGAGCGTGTCGATCAGAAAGGTCGGTAGGTCAGGTCGGCGGTTCGAATCCCTAGCGTCGTGTAATGGAGTGAGCTCCCGTTACGTGTCCCAGCTTCAGCCAACCAAGCAGTTCGAAAGCATGTAAAAATGCAAATAGAAAAATAGGGAGCCCTTTGGTGGGAAGGGAACAGTGCTCTGTGCACCTTTGGCGTTTAGTCATGCCGGCCACATGACCACGGAGACGTCTTCGGACAGCGCTGGCTCTTCGGCTTTGTCACGGAGATGAGCACCGCTCACTAGAGCCAGAAACGACTGGCACGTATGTGCGAGGGAACCTTTACCTTTTACTCCAGTCTGAGATACTATGTCAGGATATCCTGGGGGTTGAGGTACAGAAAGAAGCGTGAAGACTCTGTCTGTGTGTCTGTGTGTGTGTGTGTGTGTATGTGCATGTGCAGAGGGGGGAAAAGTGATGATTAAAATGTGGTCGGTTCACTTTTTTCAATTGTACCTTTTGGTTTTTCCTATGACTATTGCAAAACATGTACAGACAGTTTGATGTTGACAATTAACGAAGCTTTGCATGGAAAATAAGCTGCATTTTACCCATGAATGCTAAACCTTGTAATTAGGCCATGCTAATTAGGACTCCCTCCCTTGGTGTCTGTGGCGGGCTACCCTTGAAGGTTGTTTGAGGCTAGAAAGGAACAGAAGATGGAACATCTGTCTGTTCTACCTAGGTCAAACTTCTAAGGTGGCCTTCTGTGTTCTTCCAGATGTGCTGGTCAGGATGGCTGCATTGGGGGAACTTGTAGCCCCATTACAGTTGTAAGACACCAGGTCAGCCAAGGCTGTTTGGATCTGAAAAACCCTTAGTGACATCAATCTGACATATTACCACAGCCATATGTTCCAGTCAATGGTGGGATTCGGCCGGTTCGGCCTGGTTCGCGTGAACCGGTAGCAAAAAATGTTCGACCATTCGTCCAAACCAGTAGTAAAAAAAAAAAAAACAGCTACTAGTTCAGCCAAACCGGTATTTCTTTTTTCTTTTTCCTCCCGACGATCAGCTGTTCCCCCTTGCCGTCTTACTGCTTCGCCAAGGAGAATTCCCTGAGGCCTAGGAGGCAAAAAGGGGCCCGCAGGGAGCGGGTGCTACACAAAAAAGAAGCCATGCCTACCCAATCACATGGCCACTTCCACCTAGCCACGCCCACCCAGCCACGCCCACAGAACTGGTAGTAAAAATATTTGCATCTCACCCCCGGGACCAATGGGATTTTGTTTTAAACTATCAGAGGATAAAACATTCTTTTTTTTTTTAAATAAATTTTTTATTAATTTTCAATAAACAAATATACACAAACAAAACACAAAACATGAAAACATAAAACTTCTTTTTGGAAAGCGGCTTAGTCCCGGGTTACATCTTTTTGTACAGACATAAATCAAATTCATGCTTACCATTTCATATCTTATTTACCATTCTACATTTTCTATATAGCTTCTCCCCACTTTTCACTCTCTTAATTCTTTCTTATTTATTTCATCTCAATTTAAATCATTATGCTTGTATCGTTTGTCTGTTCTAGAGGACAAACATTCTTTTGCCAACATTATATCAACCTTGTGCCTTTGCAAGAAAGGTGTGTAGAGAGATGTTGTGTGTTGCCGTTTTATTGTTACATAACTCTGGAGGTTTGCCAGAGTATGAATGCATCTTCCAGAGATGTTTTTATTTTTTATTTTTTTTAAAAAAATTCTTTTAAGAGTCTGTCTGGCATTGGTGCAAAATTTTTGCGGTTAATTGCGGGGGGAGGATTTTGTATCTTGGATGACTGCAGTTTAAATGTGTGCGTATCCATGTAATGCAATATAATTTGGCTTGAGCTCTCCAAAGGGGAGGATATTTATTTGAATCCAGCTATATAGCACTTTGAAGGCGTGATCCCACTCCCCACACTGGAGAAAACGAAAGTGTTAAGCTGAGTAAGGAATCGATGAATCTGCAAAACTGCTTCATGACGTTCTTTCCACTCTGTGCACTTGTGAAAATTTGGGAAAAATTCTTATTAAAAACGTCACAAATGGAATGGGATTTTTCACACCTCTGTGCCAGCATTGCTAAAACCACCCCCAACCTGGAAACAACCATTATTTGATATGGAGTAATTCATAAAGAAGCGTTATTATTGATTGGTCTACGCATAATCCTCAAATAATGACCACAGTTGGGATCGGAAATTCCATGGCTAAGCAAGGCCCTTTGTTAAGTAAGTCATAGCCTGATTCTACGACCTTGTTCAGCAGATTGCTGTGGTTGTGAAGTGACTCACACAGTTGTTAGGTGAACCTGGCTCCCCCTCACTGACTTCGCTTGGGAAAGTTGAAGAGGATGATTTCCCCCAAGATATTGCAACTGGATCTCCAACCTTGGCAACTTTTAAGGCTTCTGAACTTCAACTCCCAGAATTCTCAGCTTTGCTGGCTAAGGAATTCTGGGAGTTGAAGTCCACAAGTCTTAAAGTCATCAAGGTTGGAGACCCCCTGGTCTAAAATCCATGCGAGTTGCCGGGTGACCCAATTTTGATCACATGACTCTGGGGAATGTTGTAAGCGCAAGGAATGTAAGTCATATTTTTCAGCCCCATTATAACTTTGGTCACTAATTGAATGGCCGTAAGTCAACAAACTGTACTGCGCTTATATGCTTTCTCCTGATCTCAAGGCCTCATACATAAGACTCCCTCCTCCAATTTTGCTGTGCAATAACTCCTCAGTGAGTCCAAATTATTAATCCAAATAGATTAATCCAAGATTAATCCAACTCCACCACTCAGAAGAGACAAGCATGCAGAGAAGAGCAATGAAGATAATTAGGGGACTGGAGGCCAAAACATATAAAGAACAATTGCTGGAATTGGATATGTCTAGTCTGATGGAAAGAAGGATTAGGAGTGACATGATAGCAGTGTCCCAGTATCTCAGGGGCTGCCCCAAAGAAGAGGGAGTCAAGCCATTCTCCAAAGCCCCCGAAGGCAAGACAAGAAGCAACGGGTGGAAGCTGATCAAGGAGAGAAGCAACCTAGAATTACGGAGTAATTTAGAACAATTAATCAGTGGACCAACTTGCCTCCAAATGTTGTGAGTGCTCCAACACTGGTAGTTTTTAAAAAGAGATTGGGCAAAACATTTGTCTGAAGTGGTGTAGGGTTTTCCTGCCTAAGCAGGGGGTTGGACTAGAAGACCTCCAAGGTCCCTTCCTATCCTGTTTCTGTTAATTTCCACGGTTGTGGGTGGATTAGGACCCCATTCCTTCCACACCTAATCCAACACCTTCACCATTATACCACATTAGCTTTCAGTTCTGATTCCATATCACCAATTCTAAGAATTGGGTGCTCCAGCTTATGGCTAGGAATCCCGATGAACCCATGGTTTCCTTTATCTGTGCAAAATTACCCGCCACATTCTCAAAATTCCAAACATGCCCAGTAGCTCCAAAAGATCGAAGACCCCCCAGAAAGAAACTAAATAATACCCCATCCCCTTCTTGAAGAAATCTCTTCTGTTTTCCCGAGGGGAAAAAAAAAAATCTCCCCCCCACCCCCCCTTTTTGAAAACTCATTTTTCTCCCTATCTCACTGTTTCTCAACCTCAACAACTTTAAGATGGACGGATTTCAACTCCCAGAATTCTCCAGCCAGGAAGAAAAGCTGGCTGGGGAATTCTGGGAGTTGAAGTCCACCTACTGCAAAGTGGTTGAGATTGAGAAGTATTATTCTATCTTGTTTCTTGAAACCGTCTGAGAATTTTTGAAAAGTTTTCTTAAATATAAAAAAAACAAAACAAAAAAAAACCAGCCACACCAAGCTGTCACGCGTGATTAAAGCGCAAAGGTAATCAGTGAGATTTTGAATTAGATGTCTTCGGGTCTGAGCACTGTTTTGTTCAGTTGTTCAGACTATTTGACAGATGAAAACAGGATGGAAGAATTTCAAAGTTTGTTGCCAGCATTTTGTCTTATTCCTTTCCACTCCATTCCCAATGGGGTGAATTATTATTGTTACTAAACGTTCGAGTCCACTAGTTTTATTTATTTAACACAGCAATCTGCCCTCTGCTCATTTGTAATCAAGGAAGTTATAAACATTTGCAGAGTTTTGGGTTTTTATGTGTGGATAAAATAAAGACTACTAAGCCCAGTTGTCTTCCAATACGTTAGAGGAGAGGAAGTTGGATTTGCTTAAGAACTGTTTGAGTCACTTAACAGTGATTTGGTTAACCGTGGCATTAGAAGGTCATAAAATTGGATGTGACTCATTTAACAACCATTTTACTTAATAACAGAAATTCTGGCCTTAATTGTGGTCAGATGTTAAGTAGGGATAGGCGAAAACAGAACAGAGGACCAGAAGCTGTCTTGAAGAACATCAAATCTCTTCATTTGAACATTGCAAAATGTTTCTGCAACAGTGAGCAACTTATGATGGTATGTTGGTCCTGAACTCCCATAATCTGTCAAAGACCATTTTGGCTGTGGATTATGGAAAGGTGGAATTCAATGCAACTGGAAGATAAAAGATAGGGGAAGGTCATGGTTACACACCCAGTAAATATCTATCTATATACTTCTAGGAAAAGACCCATTACTGTGACTGTGAGGAACTTCGTCTTTCGAATGAGCTGAAAACTGCTGCCCTTCTACTTCCGTCTGTTAGAACCTCCAGCACAAGAAATATATTTGCTCTGGCTTCTGCCTAGGATTCTTTTAGAAAGTTCAATGCTTTTACTCCCTTTAATCTTACCTCCCTCTAGCTCTACTTCCTCATCGGACTTAATGTCCAACATCGTCATAAGCAGAGTTAAAAATTAAGGATTGTACTTTTTAAATGGAGACCGTTGAAACACAAGCAAGCTATTGGAATTTGACAAACGCGGTAGCGGTAATAATTACAAAAACCAAGAGCTGTTGTTCTATCAATGGAGATATCTTGAGGTGGGCATGAGTGCAATTTGAGGTTCTTGATTGAGAAGATCAATTTATGGGGGAAGGGGGAAAGAATCAAAGCTGCCAGATTCTACTGAAACCACAGATTCCGAATAACACCCAAAGCTTGTGGGCTTACATGATCTTTTCAGTGCTGTGGCCTTTCAGAATCAGTAGTTATGCAAGTCCTATTTTAAGGATCTAGGTCAGAGGTCTCCAAACTTGGCAACTTTTAAGACTTGTGGACTTCAACTCCCAGAATTCTGGGAGTTGAAGTCCACAAGTCTTAAAGTTGCCAAGTTTGGAGACCCTTGCACTAGACTAGATCATGTGGCTGATAGCCTCTACCTTATAGTCCTTGTAAATGTGTTCAGGTGGTTAATTCACTAGGTTCGTGGCCAAACTCACACAGACCTGGTGCAGGAGAATGTGCAAGAGAGCAAAGGAAGGAGTGAGACAGTCTCAAAGGGGAAGAGGAAGGATAAAGAAAAGATGAATTTGTTTTTAAGGTCATCGGAGAATTACATATGCCATTAATACAGAATTCAAATAATTCATTATCCATTCTGCAACGTCATACTTATTTCTTTGTGAGGGAGGGAGATTAAGAAAGAGAGAGAGAGAGAGGAGAAGATAACTATGAAAACAATGAGTCCATTCACATCTTTATGAATCTGCCATTAACAAGGAGTCTTCACTAATTCTTTTGCCCTGGGTCAATTTGGAGATTGAGTGTCTTTTGCTGCAGTTCAGGTTCTTATGCATCTTAAACACATCCCTGTAACACCTATGAATACTGTTCTCTCTTGTGGGAAACAGATTCTCCACCCTCCATTATGCAGGATGGAAAAAATGAATAAGAAATAGGAAAGCAAGAAATTAGTGTCCGTATCACTTTATACTGCACTAGTGTCACCACACTTTGGAATATTGCATCCAGTTCTGGTCAACACGATATAAAAAAGATGTTGAGACTCTAGAAAGAGGGCAGAGAAGAGCAACAAAGATGATTAGAGGATCGAAGGCTAAAACATATGAAGAAAGGTTGCAGGAACTGGGTATGTCTTGTTAAATGAAAAGGAGGACTAGGGGAGACACGATAGCAGTACTCCAATATCTCAGGGGCTGCCACAAAGAAGAGGGAGTCAAGCTATTCTCCAAAGCACCTGAGAGCAGGACAAGACAGGTGGAAACTAATCCAGGAGAGAAGCAACCTAGAACTAAGGAGACAGTTCCTAACCGAACAATTAATCAGTGGAACTGCTTACCTCCAAAAATTGTGAATGCTCCAACACTGGAGGTTTTTAAAAAGAGATTGGACAACCATTTGTTTGAAATAGTATAGGGTTTCCTGCCTAAGCAGGGGGTTGGACTAGAAGATCTCCAAGGTCCCTTCCAACTCTGTTTTTCTGTTACATTAAAATAGCTGAAAACACCTTCAGGGAAAAATCAAACACCCAGTCAAACATATACATACTTACAAAGGAAACTTAAAATGCAACAGAGACTTCTTGGTCAGAGTCAATACAGTAGAAGTAGTTACTTCCTCTTTTGATTTCCGGCACAGTTGCCGTTATATTGTTGCCCCAAGTGATCAAGCAGGATCTCTTTCCATCTGGAACCAATAAGAAACAAAACCGAGCTAATAATGGTATGGAAAATGGAACCATTGGGCTCATCTTGACAAGAGCTGGTCATTGTTTCTTACAGGCTTTTCCATGCATGCAATTCTTTTGTGCAGCCTGATGCAATCAAACAGTATCTGAAAAATCTGCTCAGGGTGCTTTCAGTTTGCATTTATTTCACTGACATTTCTATTGGCAGTGCAATAAATAGAATGAAAGCACATCGCTGCATCTACAGGTGGAAGTAAATATTCATTTGCTAGTCCTGTAGCTGTGAGAGGCACAAGAATGCTGCCAAAAAGAGGAAGAAGGAAAAAAGTTGGCAGCCTATCTTACACTCATAATGACATACTTTTAACAAGAGACTGACAATAAGTCTGCCAGGAGAAAAGAGAATTATTATTTCAAACTACACAATTCTAAGGAATATATTTAGCCAGAAATAGAATTTATACAAGCAACTCCTTTGTTATACAAAAGGTTCAAATAATACTAGAAATTGACTCCCCACTCCATATTTGAAAATTGGAGCAAAGTTATGTGTTATGTGAAATATGTGTGCAGAGAAAGAAAAGAGTATATAGCAGGGCTCTCCAACCTTGGCCACTTTCAGCCCAGAAGACTTCAACTCCCAGAATTCCTCAGCCAGCAAAGCTTAATACAAAGCTGGCTGGGGAATTATGGGAGTTGAAGTCCTCCAGGCTTAAAGTGGCCAAGGTTGGAGACCCCTGCTTATATAGCATACAGGTAGTCCTCAACTTAAGATAGTTCATTTAGTGACCGTTCAAAGTTATGATGTCACCGAAAAAGTGACTTACGCCCATTTTTCACACTTACAAAGCTGCAGCATCCCCCTGGCCACGTGATCCAAATCCAGACCCTTGGGGACCGGCTCATATTTATGATGGAGGCAATGTCTTGGGATGATGTGATCCCTCTTTGTGTTCTTCTCACAAGCCAAGTGTCAGGATTCCAGCAATTGCTCTAATTAAATCATGATTCTCAAGCCAAACTTCAAAAAACTTCAAAGTATTTATTAGAGGCAACATACTGGCATTGCTCTGTATCAGCCAACTCTGGCATATGTAGTTTATGGTTTGCTGTGACCCTGTTTTCCCCCTCCTCCCTGGGTGTCTCAAAAACCAGATTCTCTAATTGAGCACATTCACATTCATGTTCTCCAATTAACTATATTTGCAGGCAAAAGCTCTGGTAGTTTAGTTACAATCTTTTAAAGAGAAGAGTTGGAATGTACTTTCTCTTTCTCTCCCTTTTTATGGCAACTTCTAAAACAGGCATAGGAATGTTTTATGAGTTGACACCAAGTCAATGGGGGGAAAGCCAGATTCACTTAACAACTGCAGTGATTCACTTAACAATGGTGGCAAGAAAAGTCATAAAATGGGGTAAAATTCACTTCACAAACTGTCTCACACCTAGCAGCAGAAATTTGGGGCTCAGCTGGGGCCACAAGTCAAGGACTTACCTGTATTTGACTTGGAGGGTCTGGATCAGGGGTGTCAAACTTGATTTCATTGAGGGCCAGTTCAGGGCTGTGTTTAACCTCAGGGGGGAGGTGGGTGTGGCTAGGGGTGGGCGTGGCCAGGGTGGGCATTGCCAGCTCGACGCCACACGTGTCGGAGGCACCTGTGGTGGCCAAGTGCTAAGGCAGGACTTCCCTCAGATCCTCCTTCCCTCTCGTTATAATCGCTTTCTTTTCTTCTTTTTTCTCCCTTCTTCCTTCCCCGCCGTCCTTATTTTTTCCTTCCTTGCTCTCTTCCCATTTTCCCCATCTTTGCCTTTCCTCTTTCCCCTTTCTCCTTCCCTGTCCCTTCTTGCCTGTTCAAATGCAAAAGGGGAAGCATTTCTCCTTTTGTTTTGTTTTGCTTTTAGTTTGTTTTGAATTCCCCTCTGCCAGCGAAAACGGAGCTCGGGTGGGGTGGGGGCACACGTTTGCTAGCTGGTCTTTTGCTGTTTTTTAAGGGTGGCCCTGCGAGCCAAGTCTAAGCACCCTACAGACTGGTTGTGGCTTGTGAATCTTGAGTTGGGCACCCTCGGTCTAGATGACTTACTTTGCAACCTCTTGTGATAGATGACCACTTGTATTTTGACCTGACCATCCTAGCTATAGAACTGGAAGGCTCGGGCCAATGCCTGCCATGAGTTTGAGAATGACCCAGAATGAAACTTAGGCTCAGCCACAGAACAGGTTCACTTGGTCGCCTTACCGGGGGCTACCAAGCCATTCTTAAAGCAGGGTGAAAATAGGCCAGCGACGTGATGGAGGAATTGGGGGTTGTTAATTGCTCGTGGTTAGCAACCATGCTTGTTCACAATGCTCCCTTATGTACTGTACTGTACCAGTGATAGAACTACACATATGGTGGGAAATCCCCAACTACCCAAACATTAAAAAAAAAAAAATATCAGGGGGGAGGGTGTCAGAGAAACCGAGCTTTAAGTTGCTCATACAAAAGGGAAATAGGGTCAGGTGGAAAATCCACAGACTGAAAAGTTCCATTTGCCACTAAAGCAATTTGGCCCTGAAGAGGGTAGCACCAGCAAACACAACATTAACACACACACACACACACCGGAAAAAGCCATTCCAAGAAATTTCTAGCTAAGACAAAAGTCTTACTTTTGATTCCAAACTCTGGGCCACGTTGTTCTGTTTTAGTTCTCAGCCTCTCCGACAGTCAGATGGATCGGATTGTGGTTCTGGGCTCTTCATTGCAAGGACAGCTGATTAGCTTCGAGTTCTAACCGCTGCTCCAGAAGAAGCACTGATTCCCATTATTTTGCTTTATTTACTAAATTTATACACTGCCCATCTCGCTATCGGTTGACTGGGAGGCTTATTATTAACATTATTAGAAGCTTGACTGCCGACAGCAATGTATTTCTTGTTAGAAACAAATGACGTTTATGATAATAGGGAGCGGTTTTTCATTCTTACCAAACAAGAATACCAATATTATGACAAGAGTATTTAGCAAATGATCTGGAGAGATACCGTATTATGGAGTTGTATTCTAATATATAAGCATGTAGGTGTGCAAAGTGCCTGCGAATGCTGTTAAAATGGGGTGAATGGAATGAGCACGGGAAGGAAGAGAGGGTGAAGGAGGCAGATCAAATATGTCAAAGTCAAACCCAGTCTTGAAATCTGTACACAGGGATAGATGGGATATTTATTTCTATTGCAATAAAGCAAGAGAAATAAAGAAAGCTCAGATGCCATGTTGTAGAAGAAACATGAACAGGAAAGGCAAGACTTGTCTGAAGGCAGCTGATGAGTTATCCACAGAATCATGCAGACCAGAGATGGTATTCAGCAGGTTCGGATCAGTTCTGAAGAACCAGTAGCGGAAATTTTGAGTAGTTCGGAGAATCAGCAAATCCCACCTCTGACTGGCCCCACCCCCATCTCTTCTCCGCCTCCCATTGAGTCCCAGCTGATTGGCTGGGTCTCCATTTGTTGCCCTGTACAGGAGAACAGAGCTGGAAAGCAGGTTAGTGGGGTGAGGAGGGAACAGGGATTTTGCAGTATCCTTCCCCTGCCACATACACCAAGCCACGCCCACACAACCGGTAGTAAAAAAAAAAAAAGAATCCCACCACTGATGCAGACCCAATAATATAACACGAAAGCTCTGCAGCAAAGTATAATATATTAAATGCGCAAAGCATTCTTTAAAATTTGGGGTTAGCCAGGCTAAAAAGCAATGTTATTTTGAATTTCATAAGAGCTCTAAAAGACTTCACTGTAGAACGTAAGACAAAATGGCTGAATAAACTACGTAGGATGAGATAGTCCCCCGTCACTGAGGTACCATTTTTGTCAGCACCTGGTGTAATACTTATGTATCTGTGTATTTATTTAGAACAGTTAGAATAATAGAGTTGAGAGGGACCTTGGAGGTCTTAGTAGTCAAACCTCCTGCTGAAGTAGGAAACTACCATACCAGAGCTGCAGTGGCGCAGTGAAACAACAACAACGAAGTATTAAGCAAATGGAAAGAAACAAACAGATATAACTTCAGAATCCGATTGTGGAAGGGGAATGAGTAGCCTTCTTCTGGTCTACAGTCAGCTTTGCTGAATGTGAGGAAAGCCACATGAACAGCCACGGGCACATGGTCTAATTAAAAGTGCTTCATGAAAAGAGGAAGCCAAGATGTAGCCAGAGGAGGTGAGGTCTGATTCCACTTAAAGCTCTGGAGAAGATGTGGGCTGCCCCATGAAAGATATTCATTTAGAGCTCACTGCAACAGCATTGCCAAAAAGGCACTAAGAGTTGTAAATCTAATCTTATGAAGCTTCTCCTCCGGTAATACTGAATTGCTCACTAGGGCATACAAAACCTTTGCTAGACCAATACTCGAATACAGCTCATCTGTCTGGAATCCGCATTGTATATCGGACATTAATACAATTGAGTGAGTCCAGAAGTATTTCAGGAGAACAGTACAACACTCCTCTGCTTGCAACAGAATACCCTACATCACCAGGCTTGACATTTTGGGCTTGGACAACCTTGAACTATGCTGTCTCCGGTTGGACTTAAGCGTAGTACACAAAATTACCTGCTACAACGTCCTACCAGTCAATGGCTACTTCAGTTTCAACTGCAACAATACAAGAGCACACAACAGATACAAACTCAATGTTAACCGCTCCAAACTTGATTGCAGAAAGTACGACTTCAGCAACGGAGCGGTCAATGCCTAAAACACACTACCTGACTCTGTAGTTACATCCTCTGACCCCCATTCCTTTAACCTCAAACTATCCACTATTGACCTCACCCCATTCCTAAGAGGTCTGTAAGGGGCGTGCATAAGTGCACAATCGTGCCTACCGTCCCTGTCCTATTGTCCCCATTTATTCGTACCTATTTCCTGTATTCTTACTCATGTTTATACTTACACCTATTATCTTAAAAGCGATTGACAAATCAAATAAATAAATATTTTGGTTTGGATGTGGTTTTGGATTGGTGTTGTTGAGAGGTTTGTTTAATGGACACGACAACAGGATCACGTTTTCTCAATCCCAGGCAATTTCCTCTCCACCTTTTCCTAGACATGATGGACTGCAATAATCTCAGATGAAGAGCCATCTCCATAGT
>NW_020769384.1:251946-263435 GCF_900518735.1 Pseudonaja textilis
AAAGAAAGAAAGAAAGAAAGAAAGAAAGAAAGAAAGAAAGAAAGAAACTAGCAGTAGCACATACTGCTTCACAGTACTTTCCAGCCCTCTAAGCGGTTTACAGAGTCAGCCTATTTTACCTGGCTTGGAAGAACAGAAGGCTGAGTCAACCTTGAGCCTGGTGAGATTCGAACTGCCAAATTGCAGGCAGTGGCATTCAGCAGAATGACCCTGCAATACCGCACTCTAACCACTGCGCCACCAAGGTTCTTAAAAAGCAGTATTCCTTCAACAGGAGCCATGTGCTCAGGTTAAAAAACCCAATTGATCACTTCTTCTGTCTGTGGATGTCCAACAAGGTTGAGTTGGTAAAGCTTTGGGATCACAGGGTTTATAAACTTATAGTCACTTTGCCTTGCTAGAGGTGAACTTCAGTCTGTTCCTCCCTATTCAGGGCCGAAGGCTTCCAAGCACCGAGACATTTGAGCTGCACTCTTCGTCGAACTGGGTTGAGAAATAAACTGGAAAGCCAATTTGGTCTAGTAGTTAAGTCCCCAGGCTAAAAAGCCGGAGGTGGTGTGTGTCCAAGTGACTTTGGGCCAGTCACTCTATCTCATACGCACTGATCTAAAACCACACTGGAAAATTCTGATTTTTCAAACTAGGCTGCAAGTCAAGGAAGGCGGCGGTATGACAGCATCTCTGATTATCTCACAGCGCACAGGAAATAGGTAACCAAACAATTTGCAGGAGGATTCCAGGACATGATTGAGAATCGCAGAGCTATCAAGATCCTTGTCTGCTGGTAATGAGCTGGCAAAAGATCTCAGGCTCTTATGGGAGAGCAACTACAGAGTCCTCTTCTTGCCTTGGTGTGGGATCGGGCCCACATGCGTTGAAAGTTATATCCATTGAGAAAAATGCTGATGCTGATATTTTCAAGCGTTCCTTCATCAAGTCACCCTGAACACCTATGGAGATTCTCCATTGTCCAGGTCATGGTTGTCCCAAAGAGGCTTTTTGAAAAGGCAACTGGACTTTGTTTTTGATTGACCTACTCTTGGACCGGGAGGAAGTTAGCTTGCTATTTTTCAGGTTGGTGGGGACAAGCTCCTGAATAGTTTGAAGAGCAGCAGTGGGCTTACTTGCTTGATCACACCTTTCAAGCCACCCTTTATGCTACCCTTGAGATTCCCGGTGTTGCTGTCTCCACCAGGTTTCATGAGGACAGGTGTATCAACAAGAACTTTCTTAGGCAAGTCATCTTACGAAGGAGTCACGCACAGATGGGTTTAACAGAGGAAGATCCTGCACCTGACATGCCTAAATAGCCTCCAGCCCTTTCTTCAGATTTTCACGATAGCAATTATTTCAATAATGGCTAAAATAGGTAATTATTAGTCTACTGATTTAGACATCCCATTTACACAAGCTCCTCTGAAATGCCTCCAAGGAAAGGCCTTCAACTACATGACAAACACACCTCATACTTTGTTCCCCTTTGGTGTATTTTGAAAAAAAAAAATGCAACGAATGGTACTATAACGTGTTTATTCTCTAGCATTATTTTTATTTAAACAAAATCATCTGAAGAATGGAAACATGGATGACCAGAAAAAAGCAGGAGAGGATGAATGGACACTTCACGGGGGCCCGGCACCAGAAATGATATTTAGCAGATTTTGACTAGTTCTGGAGAACCGATAGTGGAAATCTTGAGTAGTTCAGAGAACCAGCCAATCCCACCTCTGACTGGCCCCGCCCCATCTATTCTCCGCCTCCCATTGAGTCCCAGCTGATTGGCTGGGTCTTCTTTGGTTGCCCTGCGCAGGAGAATGGAGCTGGAAAGCAGGTTAGAGGGGTGGGGAGGGAATGGGGATTTTGCAGTAACCTTCCCCTGTCATGCCGACCAAGCCATGCCAACGCCCACCAAGCCACACCTATAGAATCAGTAGTAAAAAAAATTTAATCGCACCACTGTCCAGCACTTCCCCTGAATCCTTGCTGGACCTTTGCAGTACACCTGAGAAATGTATTAAAATTTATTTCCAGCTCAGCCATAGAACCGGTATAAAACTGTAGCGAGTCTACTTTTTGCATTTGAAAAATGAAGAGATGATTTCCTCCCCCCGCCCCCTTCCCAGATGTAGTGGTGCCATGGTGAGAGGCTACCATTTCATTGCTCGCTATTATTTTTAAGTTTTGAGCTTTCTTATTATGGAAACAATGGTGATTTTTCTTCTTCTTCAAGCCACCAGACAAAGAAACACAAAATGAAAGAGGAGTATTTGAATGGCGAGCCATTCTTTGGTTGGAAGGACATTGGCTTGCTATTTTCAGGTTGGCGGTAATGAAGAGCTTGTGGATCATTCGGAAACACCTGGCGGTGGTGGGGATTTGAGGAATCTTTCTACTCTTCTGCTTATTACTCTCTGGATGGGTATAAAGCAGACAGAGCAACTCCACAAAGCATCCATACAAAGTCTTTTATTATTGGTTCATCGGGCATCCTTATCAACTCACAGTTTTGACGAGGTTCTTTTTAATGTCCAATCCTTTGCATATCTGCATTATGGTGTAGAAAGATAATAAACTCTCATCCCCATGATGACTGAAGCGGCTGCATGGTAATGGATTCAGGCAAGAGTGAGGGAGCCTCCCCCAACCCAACAAGGGTCAACTCAGTGACCAATCAGGGTTACAGATGTGACCACATGACATGTATTGCATTTTCCAGGATACCATAACTACATTTACCACGATGCATTTCCTTAAGGGGATAGCTCTCAATTCCTAACTAACTGTCCCCAATCCCATTTTCTCTAAACTATCTGGACAGCACAGGCAATGTGAATATGATTGCAGTTTTGGTCCTAAGGTTGATCAACAAGATCAAGGGATGATCTTGCCAATCCAACAGTCTTATCATTAGCCAATACATGTGTAGCAGATGCTGTAGATCAGGGGTCTCCAACCTTGGCAAATTTAAGACTTGTGGACTTCAATTCCTAGGATTCTGGGAGTTGAAGTCGACAGGTCTTAAAGTTGCCAAGGTTGGAGACCCCTGCTGTAGATAGCTATGAAACAAAGCACAGTATCTGTCCTATAAGGAGATATTCAAGATTCATGTAAATCTCCCATTTGCCATGTAAAGTTATGCAGCATTATCACAGTATTCTCTACAGTATACTATATTATTGCTGAATATAAAAATGAGCCTTACTGAGTCGTGGTACCACCACTGCTTTAAAAGAAGTTCCGCAACATCTGTTTCGTTCAGACTAGGGAGAGATATCTGAGAAATCCTTTCTAAATTCTTACGCATCTCACAGATTAATTTATCAGATATCATACTTGTCGGAATGTTTTGATATAGCTCTCTGCAGATAAAATATATATTACAGGAAATCCTAATTTATTTTTACAAGTGTATTTAACTGCATATCTTGACAGGGTATTGAAAAAAAAGACCCTGATAGTACAAAAGCAAAATGAAAACAGGTAATAGGATACAGGTAGGAGGAAAATCACCTTATTGTGAGTTCTGCATCAAATCTCAACCCCACTCCCCCCAAAAATAAAATCTACAAAAGAAAAGAAAATTCCTCTTGTGTCCTGAATTCTGCAAATTGTTTCAGTTGGGCCAGGAATTTTCTGTTATTTTTTGACAACTCCGTTAGGTTGCATTTTATTCAGATGTTGCTATTGATCAGAGGTGATATTCAGCAGGTTCTGATCGGTTCTGGAGAACCAGTAGTGGAGATCTTGAGTAGTTAGGAGAACCGGCAAATCCCACCTCTGACTGGCCCCGCCCCCATCGATTCCCTGCCTCCCATTGAGTCCCAGCTGATTGGCTGGGTCTTTTTTGGTTGCCCTGCACAGGAGAACGGAGCTGGAAAGCAGGTTAGTGGGGTGGGGAGGGAATTGAGATTTTACAGTACCTTTCCCTTGCCATGCCCACCAAGCCACGCCACGTCCACCAAGCCACGCCGTCAGAACTGGTAGTAAAAAATTTTTTGAATCCCATCACTGCTATTGTTGTGAGAAAGCAAGCAGCCACAGGAACTGGGGATCCTTCATCCCCAAACATTTCCTGGCATCCGTCAGACATTTGTGCCCACTTTCAAGCACTCGGCCATATGGGTGAGGCTTACCCTTGAAAACAAACAATGAAGGAAGTCTGAGATTCTCCCGGGTAACCAAATGGTCTGCCCAGCACTATGCCCCGTGCTTTTTTCTGATGGCTTGGTATAGAGAGGCCTGCCCGCTTCACATGCCTTAGTTGAAGCGTTGGCGTATATATATATTTACTAAATGTAATATTTTGTCCGACACGTGCATTGAGGCAGAGTGTGCTGTTCCCACTTTTGCCTTCTCGCTTATGGCAATCTGGGCTCGATTGGAATCTGCCCATGGAGAATGTTACTTTGGGACGCAGATTAGTCCAGATGGCAATTCAGCACCCCGGGAGTCTCGCAATCTTTACAGTCACTTCCACAGATCCTGTGAAATCTGCTGCCTGGAATTAGAAACATGGGCAGTTCTCCTTGGAAGTTTGTAGACTTTCTGCTGGTATGGGAAAAGAAAACAGGAGCCGTACCTCTTAACTATACATAGCTATGCAATTGTCCGTGGGATGCTGTCCTGAAGGGTCTTTTCAGCCACCAGAAAGGTCTTCATGACAGACTGTGTGTACAGCGCTGAGATAGCGCATACTTAAACACGGTTTGCTTGTATGCTGCAGTCAAATTGAGCTTGTAGGTGGCCCATTTCCCTCTTTGCAGGATTTCCTGCTTGGCTATGCCTCCTGTTCCTGCGATGTTTGTGCATGCAGCCAGACCCATGCATACAAAGTGAGCCCAAGAAATGTTTACAGAGGGAGGAGAGATGGCACATAATAATTATTTTTTCCTTTGCATGGAGTGAGAAGGACAGATTGCAGTGGCCTGGGAGGGCACCAGAATTGAAAAGGACCATGGATTGTTTTTCAAACTGTTCTGGAGATAATGGGGAAGTAGAAATTGTGACTGTGTGGAAGGGCCCAGAGGCAATGTTGGAGAAGAGAAGCAGAGCAGGCAAGGGAGATTTCCCTTTTCTTCTCCCAGAGGTGCTTTTTTCAGGAGGCCACTGGAATTTTTTCTTTTTGTTTTTCTTTTGAAGATGTTTCGCTTCTCATCCAAGAAGTTTCTTCAGCTCTGGCTGGATGATGGGGAAGGGAAGGATTTATACCCCTTGCAGGCAGCTCATCATTTGCATTTTGCAATATAAATCCTTCCATTCCCCCACTGTCCTGTCAGAGCTGAAGAAGCTTCTTGGATGAGAAGCGAAATGTCTTCAAAAGAAGAACAAAAATCAAGGAAGTCCAGCTACCTCCTGAAAAAAAAAGCACCTTGGGGACAACCATGATCTGGAGGACTGAGAATCTCTACAGACTTTTAGCTATACAATTTGGGATGGACACCCTTGGAATGGGGTGGGAGTAGGAATGGATTTCCAGAGGAAGAAAAAAATTGCAGACTACAGGAACCATTTGCACTACACAGGTAACCTGAGGACACAGATAAACCTCCAAGTGGCCTCAACGACCCTCTAAAAGGATGCAAATGACCTATAAAGACCTATGAGTTTATACATTAATTTCTAAGCATTTTTCTTTTTTAAAAAAAACTTCTTATATTATCAATTTTGGGTCCCAAAATTTTGGGTCCTTTTTCAGGAAGCAAACGGACTTTCTTATTTTTTTTTTCTTTTGAAGACGTTTCGCTTCTCATCCAAGAAGCTTCTTCAGCTCTGACAGGACAGTGGGGAATGGAAGGATTTATATTCTTCCACACTCAGGTGACCCTGAGGACATAGATAAAACTCCAAGTGGCCTCAACAACTTCCTAAAAGGATGCAAATGACCAGCTGTCTTCAAGGAGTATAAATCCTTCCATTCCCCACCATCCTGTCAGAGCTGAAGAAGCTTCTTGGATGAGAAGCAAAACATCTTCAAAGAAAAGAAACAAGGAAATCCAGTTGCCTCCTGAAAAAAGCACCTTTGGGACGACCATGACTGGATGACTGAGAATCTTTGGTCTTGTCCTACAGCAAGCCCCGCTCCTGAGCAGAGCCCTGAAGAAAATGCTTACCAGCCACTTCCGGCAGTCACTTCCTCGTTCTTATTCAGGCAGGATAAAGTTGGTTTGCTTTTTGCTTCCTTTCAAACGAGGGCGGTTTTTGTTCTACCTTTCATTGCAAAGGAGCTCAGAAGTCAAATAAAGGCAGAACTGCGGCGGAGGAAAAAAGCGAAAGGCTAAAAAGCGTGGTGTGAAGGCATCCAAGTAGAGGTAGTCCTAGATTCACAACGGTTCATTTAGCAACCGTTCAAAGTTACAACGGCACTGAAAGAAAGTGACTTGCTACCGTTTTTCACACTTACTCAGTTGTAGCATCCCTGTGGTTATGTGATCAAAATTCAGGTGCTTGGCAACTGACTCATATTTATGACAGTTTTAGTGTCACGGGATTACCTTTTGGAACTGCCGGATTAACTTGGTTTCGTTTACTTGACTTTATTGATTAGCCCATGGGCCATATCAAAGCACAGAGATCCAAACACAAATTATTACTAAAATCCAATTAAAGCAATTTAAAAAAATGGAACGGGATAAAATACGATTTCAAATGAAATTGGAATAAAACATAATTTCAAATGAAACTGGAATAAAATATAATTTCAAATTGAGATTGGAGTAAAATGCAATAATTTAATATTTAAGTAAATGAAATACAATAAGACAATATGATAAAATTATATTTCAACCAGATTCACTTAAAAACTGTGTTATTCATTTAATTGCAGTGATTCATTTTACAACTGTAGCAAGAAAGGTAATAAAAAGAGCAACCCCACCCTTTAACAATTGTCTTGGTTAGCAACAGAAATGTTGGACTCTATTGTGGCTGTAAGTCAAGGACTACCTCTAGCCACTAACCAAATCAAGGACTGTATGAGAAACCACCTGTTACCCTGCTTGTGTTCTGCAGGAAAAAAAGAAGAAGGAATACATGTGTGAAATGTAAACATGCAGGAATAATCCTCCTCCCTTTGGAAATTCTTATTATTCTGGAGCCTTGTGTTTTTTAAATGGTCAGCTAAGAGAGAATAGAATAGAATTCTTTATTGGCCATTTATTGGCCATTATTCTTTGTGTGATTAGACACACAAAGAATTTGTCTTGGTGCAAATGCTCTCAGTGTACATAAAAAGAAAAGATACATTCATCAAGAATCATCAGGTACAACACTTAATGATAGCCATTGGGTACAATAAGCAATCAAATCATACTAGGAATCAGTTAATAAAAATTGTAAGGATACAAGCGACAAAGTTACAGTCATACAGTCACAAGTGGGAGGGGACGGGTGATAAGGAGTGATGAGAAGATTAATAGTAATAATAGTGCAAACTTTGTAAATAGTTGGATAGTGTTGAGGGAATTATTTGTTTAGCAGAGTGATGGCGTTTGGGAAAAAACTCTCCTTGTGTCTAGTTGTTCTGGTGTGCAGGGCTCTATAGCATCATTTAGAGGGTAGGAGTTGAAACAGTTTATGTCCGGGATGTGAGGGGTCTGTAAATATTTTCACAGCTTTCTTTTTGACCTGTACAGTATACAAGTCCTCGATAGAAGGCAGGTTGGTAGTAATTGTTTTTTCTCCAGTCCTAATTATCCTCTGAAGGTGGGGGAAAATTATTTTGGTGCTCTGGATGGAATTCAGATCACTAGAAACGAGTAGCTCCAGGTTACAGCATTAACCATTGAATGAATGATAAGGTATGTAAAGACTTTCAGGGTGAGGAGGATTCTAGTGAGGTCTGGATTTGTTGGTCACAGGGGTTCCCAAACTTGGCAACTTTAAGACTTGTGGACTTCAACTCCCAGAAGTCCACAAGTCTTAAATTTGCCAAGTTTGGAGACCTCTGTGTTTAGTGAGTAACCTGACAACTTCTGCATGATGAAACCATGACTCAGAAGGGTTGGCTAGTTCATCCAGATAGACTATCACGATGTGTAAGCTGCCTCCGAAGGAAATTTGATGTCATAATGCATAATATATTTTTTTTTTTTGCTCACTGATGCTAATCAGGCTGGCAAAGGGAAGGGAGCAGGGCGATATTTATTTGTTAGATTTATATCCTGTTTTTTCCCAAGGAACTGAAAAGCAGCTTATGGAGCGCTTCCTTCTCAACGTTCTCCCTCAGAACTGCGGCTAGGTGAGAAAGATTGGGCTTAAGAGATAGCAATTAGCCCAAGGGCTCGTCCTCACACACCCTAATCCTGGCACAAATGCCTCCTGTTTCTATGGTAGAACCTTAGGATGTTGTCTGTGTTGAGAGGTTGAGATAATCCAACTGAAAGCAGCTTAGCGTTGTATTTAGCCGCTCCTCTTTTAAAACAGCATTTTCCTTCTTCTAAGGCCTTTTCGCTGTGGACACAGTCTAGAATGTTCATCAGGGATATGGTTTCTGATGTGGCCAGAGGTTGGGATCCACCTCGTTTTTATTGGCCACTTTCGGCTCTTGTGGACACGTCCCTTCCCTTCAGCTACTGAGTGATGCTCTCTAGGACCAGTTGGGCTCGGGGTACAGGATTAACCGGACACTTGGTTTCTACCAAAGCATTTGCATTGGGTTTAGGGGTTTTTTTGGGGGGTGGGGGGGGAAGCAGAGGTATTTCATGGAAACTGGTCTTGCACAAAAGGTCAATTTAAACCAGGAAAGAGGATCAGATTCTGCCAGCTGGATCTTGGTTCTGAGGCCCATCTGTGCAGGAAGGTACCATCAGGCAAGGAGCCCTGTGCAATCAGAATTGTTATTTTTTTAATTAATGCAGTGAGAGGAGGCTTACTCCATAGGCTACTTCCATGTACTGTTTTACTTCCTCCATGGATTTCTTCTGAATGTTACTGGCCACAGTCACTCCGGTACTGTCCTGGAACACTAGTGGATGATGGTACTATGTGGTAACTGATTTACCACATAGTTTTACCACATAAACACACAAGTTCCAGTGGTGGGATTCAATTTTTTTTTACTCCGGGTTCTGTGGGCGTGGCTTGGTGGGCGTGGCAGGGGAAGGAGACTGCAAATTTCCATTCCCTCCCCACCCCACTGACCTGCTTTCCAGCTCTGTTCTCCTGTGCAGGGCAACCAAAGAAGACCCAGCCAATCAGCTGGGACATGGGAGGCAGAGGATAGATGGGGGCGGGGCCAGTCAGAGGTGGGATTTGCCAGTTCTCCGAACTACTCAAAGTTTCTGCTACCGGTTCTCCAGAACTAGTCAGAAGCAGCTGAATACCCACCTCTGGTGTGATCCCGGTTAACACTGCGCTTCTCTTTCATGCCTATTAACCTGTCTGACAGGTTGCAGGTGCAAAGGAAGCGCATGAGGTGAAGGCATAGTGTCACACTGGGAGAGCTGCTTTCTGCGTTTCCTCATCCCTACAGTCTGTCAGCTGGACTGACTTTGGATGTGTATTTCCAAGAACCCCAGACCCATGTTTATAAATATCTTGGCTAGTAGGTTGTAGGCATGAAGCACCTCTACGCCAGTGACCTGTTAGTTGAGTAACTTGATGGGTAGTTAAACCTGCTCTTCAAAACGTCCATCTATACTCACCCAACCGGATCCCACCATATTTAAAAAAAAGTATTGTTCGTTGGCTTCCTGTTGGCAAGTAATATTAAGTGAGAGGAGGGATTTAGCTGAAGGAATCCACTAATCACTTTCCTTGCATTGTCCTATATATATTAAAAGGCTCTGGACAACTGTATTCACCAACCTCATCTTGGAGTTCATTATTGGAATAACATAATTGACAGCAGTCATACTGCTGTTCGAATAAGGTTGAACAAGCACTCAAACATCATTGAACTATGTCACTTGGTTCAGTAGAGTAGTAAACTGAAAACTATTCTTTTTTTTTTTGCCTAGTCATTCATAGAAGAAGGGTTAGGTAGGTGTCTATCTATAGGAAAGTTTACATTCTCATGAATGAACTCTTAAGAAGGCCCTATCGTTTCCATTCATCAAACTTCCGTGGAGAATTAATAAGAATTTGTGACACCATCAGTGGTGGGATTCAAAATTGGGCGTGGCGTGGCTTGGTGGGCGTGGCTTGGTGGGCGTGGCAGGGGAAGATTACTGCAAAATCCCCATTCCCCCCCCCACCCCGCTAACCTGCTTTCCAGCTCTGTTCTCCTGCGCAGGGCAACCAAAGGAGACCCAGCCAATCAGCTGGGACTCAATGGGAGGCAGAGAATCGATGGGGGCGGGGCCAGTCAGAGGTGGGATTTGCCGGTTCTCTGAACTACTCAAAATTTCTGCTACTGATTCTCCAGAACTGGTCAGAACCTGCTGAAGACCCCCTTCTGGACACAATAGGCAGGCTCTTAAAAGGAAGTGATCATTTTAATTATCTTGTTTTCAGCTGTTTAGGATTTAAAGGCTTGGGTGAATTGAAACTCTGAATTGAGACTGGAAGCTGCAGTGGATTATTCCTTCTGGCTTCCTAGCTCCTAGAAGCCACTGTATTATATATTAATTGGACAATGCAAACCCATCTTTAGAGGCAGCTCCCGGCAATACATACTGAAGTAGTCGAAAGAAAAACAGTGCAATCAGTTACTGAGGCTAGACAACTGGCCTAGATAAACACCGTGGCATTTGACATGCTCACAGTCAGTCAGTGTGGCACAATGGTAAAGGTGTTGGACTAGAATCGGGGAGATCCTGGTTCAGGGAGACCCAGATTCAAGTCCATACACAGCTATGGGACCTCCAAAATCACAAGAAGGGCTGGATTTACTGTAATCTCAGGCCTCACAAACATCGCACAGTATTAGACTAGGCTGCATGAACAGAGGTATTGAATCGAGATCACGTGAAGTGTTAATACCACTTTATAAGGCCTTGGGAAGGCCACACTTGGAAGATGGCATCCAGTTTTGGTTGCCAGGATGTAAAGAAAGATGTTGAGACTCTAGGAAGAGTGCAGAGAAGAGCAACCAGGATGATTAGGAGATTGGAGGGGCTAAAACATACAAAGAACAGTTGCAGGAACTGGGCCTGGCTAGTCTAGGGAAGAGAAGGACCAGGGGAGACAGGATAGCAGTCTTCCAATATCTCAGGGGCTGCCACAGAGCAGAGGGAGTCAAGCCATTCTCCAAAGCACCTGAGAAGGCAAGACAAGAAGCAACGGATGGAAACTCATCAAGGAGAGAAGCAACTTAGAACTAAGGAGGAATTTCCTGACAGTGAGAACAATTAATCAGTGGAACAACTTGCCACCAGAAGCTGTGAATTCTCCAACACTGGAAGTTTTTAAGAAGAGATTGAACAAAATATTTGTTTGAAAATAGTATAGGGTTTCCTGCCTAAGCAGGGGGTTGGACTAGAAGACCTCCAAGGTCCCTTCCAACTATTCTATTCTATTCTATTCTATTCTATTCTATTCTATTCTATTCT
>NW_020769384.1:263445-311775 GCF_900518735.1 Pseudonaja textilis
CTATTCTATTCTATTCTATTCTATTCTATTCTATTCTATTCTATTCTATTTCTATTCTACTCTACTCTACACTAATTCCTATTCCATTTTATTCCTATTATTCCTATTTCTATTCCTATTCCATACAGAAAAATCCAAGTAATCAAAGGATTGTTTTTCTAAAGTCCAGGGTTCACCCCCCAAATACACATTTTTTTAAACCAGGAAAAAAATACTGTGTCTACTATGGCAATGGAAGCAATCAAGCAGTTAGAAGTAGCGATTGAAGGTTTCGCCATTCCAGTTACTAAACGTGTGTGGAGAAAATCTTTTAAGGAAGGCAACCCTCATACAGAACTTGCATACTTCAGGGCTACATCCACCAAAGTCTAAAGCAAAGTTTGGGAGACCAAACTCATCCATTACCAGGACAGTTGTGCAAATGACTTTTGCCCCACTGTGACAAAAAGGAGAAAGAGGCATATATGATTTGAGTTTTGCACCTGCCATATATACGTTTTCTTAAAATTCGCAGTTGTTGATCTCTTTTGTAGCACAGGTAGTCCTTAACTTACAACCACAATTGAGCCCCAAATGTACGTTCCTAAGTGAAACATTTGTAAAGTGAGTTTTGCCCCATTTTACAACTTTGTGTTGTGATTTGCCGGCAGCTGGTGTGGATGGCTGAGGTGTTGGAGAGCGAGGACTCAGATGAGGGGCCTGCGTGTGATGCAGGGATGGGGCCAGGACCACCAGGGAGTGGAGTGCTGCCTTTGGGGATTGTGGAGGCTGGCAGCAGTGAGGAAGAGGCCCCTGAGGAGCCTCTGCCCAGTGTGCGTGTGCACAGGGCTGCTTGAAGGAAAGAGCAACTGCAGCACCACGGGTGACTCGGGAGTAAGGCTGCAAGGTGATAGCTTCTCCCTTAAGGGATAAAAGCCAACTGAGACTCTGCATTTCTTTGCAGGAAGCAAAGAAATTTTTGCACTCAAGCCTTGTGGATGCTCGGAGTAACTTGGTTTATATTTGGAGACTCTATGTGTTTGAAATATTTCTTAGTAACTTTATCTAGTGTTCTTGGCAGCCTTGCACAACCTTGACAAGGCTCCTTCTTATCCGAGACAATTAGTTTGAAACAGCCTTTTAACCGTGAAGGAACGGAATTCGTAAAGAATCATTAAAAGGTTTTGCTGCTACCTCCGTTTTGTGTTTGTTTCCTTGGAACAAGGTTTGGGTCAGAACACTTTTTTGCCACAGTTGTTAAGTGAATGATTGCATTTGTTAAGCTGGTAGCATGGTTCTTAAGTGCATCTTGCTTCCCCATGGACTTTGCTTGCCAGAAAGTCACAAAAACTGATCCCATGACCCCCTGGGACACTGCAACCATCATAAATATGACCCAGTTGTCGAACGTCTGAATTTTGATCATGTGACCATGGGATGCTACAACAGTCATAAGTATGAAAAATGGTCGTAAGTCACTTTTTCAGTGCCATTGTAACTTCAAATGGTCACCCAATGAACTGTTTTAAGTCACAGGCTACCTATAATGGCCTTTCTAATTTGTGTTGTAAAACTATCTTATCAAGGTATGAGTCCTTGCATGTAAAAAAAAGTCAGGAGTTTTGGTACAAAATTTGATTATGGCTAGAGGGGGTTAAAAATTAGTTATATAGCAGAGATGTTCTTTCTAGGAATAATGGAAGAGAACTTTAGTAAAGCTGATACCTATCTAATTGTACACGTAATCATGGCAGCAAGATTGATATTCGCCCAAAATTGGAAAGCAAATGAAATCCCAAGTGAAGATGCTATGATTGATAAGATTTTTCAATGCACCGATATGGATAGATTGACATTAGATTTGAAGGAACAAGATAAATCAGAATACTATATAGTATGGAATAAATTCTATTATTGGAGGGACATGAATGGGAAGTTCATAAAATTGAAATAAGAATTTAAGATTAAATAGGAAAGAGGTGAAAGACTTCATACCTGAGGAATAAGAAAAAGAACTAAAAAGGTACAAAGCTTAAATGTACATATGTATGTATATGTATATGTATGTATGTTTTCTTAAGTTTTTGCGGGTACTTACATGTATGGTATTCAGCTTTGTTCGGGTATTTTCCCACGTCATTATAGTTGTGCTTTTAAAGTTGTAGCAACGTTTCGGTCTAATCTCATCTGCCATCATCAGGCTTCATATGTATATATATATGTATATAAATGTTTATATTTTTGAATCTTTCTAAATGTAAAATGCTTAGACTGAAATGTACATCAAAGAAGATCACCACATTCAATGTTTGTTCTGTATAGTGTTCCAGACGAACACTATACAGAAGCCTGATGATGGCAGATGAGATTCTGCCGAAAGATTGCTACAACTTTAAAAGCGCAACTATAATGACGTGGGAAAATACCCGAACAAAGCTGAATACCAGAGATAGATAGATAGATAGATAGATAGATAGATAGATAGATAGATAGATAGATAGATAGATAATGTCCTTGAATCTCTGCCTAGAAGACTTTTAGTTCCAGTATCCATCCATCCATCCATCCATCCATCCATCCATCCATCCATCAAACTTGTATGCCACTTAATTCCCATTAACCCTGGTTTATTTATTTATTTATTTATTTGATTTGTCAGTTGTTTACAAGATAATAAGTATAAGTATATACATAGTTATGAACACATGAAATGGGTACATATAAGAAAGATAAAAGAAACAATAGGACAGGGACGGTAGGCACGTTGGTGCGCTTAACCCTAATAGCATGAATCCAGTGATGGCAGACAAGGAAGTCTTCTGTGGCACCAGAGCAAAGCCTCAAAGTTTGGCAACATTTAAGTTGCTTCTAAAAAGTAATGAGCATTGGAGGCCAAACTGTTCAACTTGGCAGTTTAGAAAACTTTCTGACACTGGGCACAGGAAGTAGCCAGATCCAAGTAATCTTAGTGACAATATTTTAGGAGTGCTCACAGTTACAAATTCAACATTGACATTCAAAAACAGGTAAAGAGAAACTTCCCGAAGTGTACTAAGTTTGGAAATAATGTGAGAAATAAACAATATTTTTTTTTTGTACGTGGATTGCATCGTTGACATATTTTTTCTGTCTAAAAACACTAAATATTTTATCTCCGGAGAGTTTTCAAGCTTGGGAGCAGGGCAAAAACTTTGGAGAGAACATTCAGGAGAAAGGATAAAAGGTTCTCTGGCAAACTTCTCTCATTTATAAAACT
Source organism: Pseudonaja textilis (assembly GCF_900518735.1). The sequence continues at coordinate 266,681 of NW_020769384.1, forward strand.
ATCCCTAACGGCAAGAAATTGAATGACAAGTATGAATGCAGTCCAGCGTATAATGAAGTATGTAGTTAGTAAACCTATGGAAAATGATAGACTTAACTGTCTATCACTAGTAGACTTAACTGTGTGTTATAGTTTGCCTTTTAGACCCAAATAGAACAGATGAGAAATAATCCTATTTTGCAAATGCTGTCGAATTGCAAGTATCTTCCTTTCTCACGAATGTGCTGGTTAAGGATGACACAAATTAGGGGCTTCAGTAGTAACTGAGGAACCAATGATATTGTCCATTTTGGTCTGGAGAAGCATGGAGATTTGGACTTCAGGTAGAATTTGTTAGGATTTCAAAGTTAATAAGGTTTCTATGGATCTTAATGATGCTCCATGCCTATGGAACATTAGCAGTAGAGTAATTTGAGAGATTTTACGCAGGCTATATACAATAAATTTTATATAAATGTATCAGTAGCTGCTCATAGATGAATATTCTATTGTCAAAACACGCCTGAGTAAATCCTTTTATTTTGATTAGTACAAGATCAGAAAATAAATGATATTGGATTTATTTAGCTTGTAAAATTCAAAGTAAACTTGTTCAAAACCTAACACTACCTGGGAAACCACTCTCTTAAAAATTGGGTTTCTAAGTAATTTGTTCCAATTTCACAGATATTCCTAATTTGGTTTATGGTATATGATTTCTTCCTTCTTGTCTTGTTCTACAGAAAAAACAAACAAACCACCACAAAAACCTGTAATGGAAACCCAGACTAACTAGCACTCTTCTGGATGCTAAAAATGATAACTATATAAAGAAAGAAGTAAATATTCTGGAAGGAATAAACTTAAATCTATTTCAGTGTTGACCTGTTCCATTACAACACTGCCGAAAATTTGTGTCGAAGTCTAGCCTCTTCCTCCAGGATGTGACGTATTTCCTTTCCATCACCGACTGATTTAGAAACAAAACTTTCTACATTTAGCCACCGTGAATTTTAGCTTCTCTTTTTTTCCCCCTTTGCAGCAAATTAAAGAATGAAGAGAGCTGGCCTGGCCAATGACTACATCCTTCTCTTTCTCTCTCTGATTTTAGTGTAAATTAAGCAACAAAACCCACATTAATACTTTCCACACAACGCAATTCTTGAAAACACTGAAGTGAGAGTTTGTGGTTATGATCAAGTCAATGTTTCTACTATGTAACATGTACAAATAAAATCCATATGCAGTGTGTAAAGCAAGGCATTAATGATAATTGGAAAATTAATGAAGAACAGGTTTATCAAGGACTGTTATTCCTGAAGACTCAACGTTGCCTCCAAGTCAGCAGGTTCCCGAGTACCAGTTACAAGGGGACAGCAACAAAGAAAGGAATGTCTTCATCTTCGGATTTGGAATACTTCGGAGACATCTTGTTGGCCGTTGTGAGAAACAAAACAGCTGTTTTTGAAAATTGAAGGCATTCTACAACATTTTGTTGTGGGTCCAAATTTTGGAGCATAGTACACAGGTCATAGGTCTTCAAACTTGGCCACTTTGAGACTTGTGGACTTCAACTCCCACAATTCCTCAGCCAGCAAGTTGAGAATTCTGGGAGTTGAAGACCACAAGCCTCAAAGTGGCCAAGGTTGGAGATCCCTGGTCTTCGACTTGCAACGATTTGTTTAGTGACCATTCAAAGTTACGGCATTGGAAAAAAATGACTTGCAACTGGTCCTCACACTTATAACCGTTAAAGCAGCCCCATGGCAGTCACATGATCAAAATTTGGGCACTTGGCCAACAGTGTGTATTTACAATGGTTGCCGCCTCCCATGGTTGCGTTCGTGATCACCATATGTGACCAGCCAGCTTCCAATGAGAAAAGTCAAAGGGGAAAACCAGATTCACTTAACAACTGCCTTGCTTAGCAGAGATAATTCTGGTTCCAATTATGGTTGTAAGTTGAAGGCTCCCCACCTTATCAATCTGGGTTAAAATTGGTCACGGTGGGGGCAAAAATGGAGGATGTTCACTGTTCTTTGAAACCACAATTCAGCCGAGGTTCTCCTCTTAAGATAGAGCTTAAAAAACAGTTTTGACCAAGGATGCAATCATGCTTCAAAAAGAAATGGTCTGCTATGACTTGGCTAGTGAAGAAAAGGAACAGGGGAGACATGATAGCAGTCTTCCAATATTTGAGGGGCTGCCACAGAGAGGAGGAGGGGGTCAAGCTATTTCCCAAAGCACCTGAAGACCAGAAAAGAAATAATGGATGGAAACAATCAAGGAGAGATTCAACCTGGAAATAAGGAGGAATTTCCTGACAGTAAGATCAACCAAGTTGCCTTCAGACATTGTGGGAGCTTCATCACTGGAGGCTTTCAAGAAGAGACTGGATTGCCACCTGTCAGAAATGGTGTAGGGTCTCCTGCTTGGGGTGGGGGTAGGACTAAATGACCTACAAGGACTCTTCCAACTAGCATTGGGATTCAATTTTTTTTTTACTACTGGTTCTGTGGGCGTGGCTTGATGGGCATGGCAGGGGAAGGATACTGTAAAATCTCCAGTCAGAGGTGGTATTTATCAGTTCTCCAAACTGCTTAAAATGTCCGTTACTGGTTCTCCAGAACTGGTCAGAACCTGCTGAATACCCCCTCTGCTTCCAACTCTGTTAAATCGGTTAGACTTTCATTTGGTCTATGCTTTGTCATTAACATGTGGTCTTACCATCACCCTCTAAGTTGCAATTATTCCTTTTTTGACTGAGAGATGTGAGCAAAGAGGAACGCAGGAGAGAGCTACTGAAGATCCAAGTCATTTGATTTCTTCACCTTTAAGTTCAAGAGGAGAGATGATTACTATTAACATCAGACTGGTCTTCCTTCTCAGCCTAGCAAGTCTAGTCTTTCCAATTATCAAGAAAGCTCAGGAATTCTTTGAATATCAAGAGTCTTTCCTGGATAACAGCATTTAGTGGAACTCAACTCATGGCTCTGGGGTTACAAAGAACTGTTGGTATATAACCCTATACTTCGTTGTCACGACTCTCTTAGCTGGCCTTTATGTTTTGTGATTAGTATTTGTGGTCTGGAAAATCCAGACAAAGGTTGCATAAACTGTTTTGTTGAATGGTACAAGGAAGTGTTTGAGAACCTAGGTAAAAGGGGGATATTGGTAGACCAATCTGGAGTTGCTGCAAAAATGAATGGAAAATATCTCAAAGCTTTTATTAAGTTGTTGCGCACCTTTAAGGTCACCTATTTGTGATGCTTGTTTAATTCTATGTAGATAACAAAAACAATACAGTTCTTTTTTATGTGCTTATAGGTTTCCACTACAGGTTTCTACTATCTTTTAATGTCATCTAGCCATTGTTGAGATGAAGACGTCAATTCTTATTATGACTGCATCATTCTACACGTTCCTATATGTAGATCAAGAGTGAGGACTCTTCTAACATGTCCATCCATACAAAACAATGTGGGCATAAAAAGTTGCCAAACCTTATCCTATTTTGGTCATGTCTGTTTTGAGTCACCATCAAATGACAACTTGTCTTGTGAGAGCAACACTCCAAAGATCTTACAAGACCTTTGTTTTGGTTTTCTTCTTCTTCTTCTTCTGAGTTTGTTGCCACATCCTCTCAACTTATAAAACCCCATGGAGAAAACATCCACCAAGCAGCAACGAAGAGACCCTGAATTTGGGATTCTATCTGGATTTGTCTGCTTCTCCATTCAACCCCATGTGGACATCTCTCCATCCTTAGCAAAAGTGCACTGTCCTCCCTGAATGTGTTGAAAGCCTGGACAGAAGTGGTCAAATGGGAAGGTATCAAAGTTAAGGGGGCGGGAGACATCGTGTATGAAAGGAACTCAGGAAACGTTAGTGGCAATTGAGAGCAAGGGCTGAAGCAATGGCTATCACAGAAGTGGGAGCAGTTATTTGCACCTTCCAAATGTTGTGGCCCTCCAGTGGCCAGCAGAGCTGGCAGCAGATTCAGACACTGAAGAGGTTGGGGAGGAACATGGGCCAATCCTGAGCCTGGGGAAGGCTCTGACGAGTGCTCTGCATCGGAGGCAGAGATTGGGCCGGGATCATCTGACAGTTATCAGCTGCCTTTGGAGTCGGAGATCAGCGGGGCAGAAGAACAGCTGGAGCCTGTTCCCAGTGTGTGCATGCACAGAGCTGCCAGGAGAAGGGAACAGTTAAGGAATAAGGATTGACTCGGAAGTAAAGGCACCGGTGGATGGTGAATGGCCCCTCTCATAGGGAATAAAGAGGAGTGAAAGAGGAGTGGGGTTTGCAGGAAACGATTAGTTCAATCCATTAGGCCGAAGACCTGTTCCTGACCAATTGCCAAGTATTGTCTGCTACAGAGTGGCATTTGGGAGATATCAGCCTGGTAACTCTCCAAGCTTGATAAAGGTCTGTAATTGGGAAATATCTTGAAAGATTGTTTTCCAGGGCTTTGCTGGAGAGGAATTCACTTTAACCTAAATAAAAGAGGTTTTATCGGGACGAGGAGTCTGCTTCATGATCTTGGGGAGCCCAGGTCAGAACACCAAAATGTACCTCTGATCTCACACAAAACCTCCACGATAATGACCGACAACAACATTACAGATGTACTTCTTAAAGCTTGCAGTGAGATAGCGCTGTCTTTTGGGGGAAATATTATTTCCTCATTATTAAAACTGGTGCATCTAAAGATGCCGTATGATGCGTCACTCAAATGAAATGAGATGGCCACAACTCTGAGTGACCAAAAGGAAGGATTGTCAATAGCTGGTTGCAGTTGTAAGCAATGTCAACCCTCGTTTCCTTGATTTTATCAGACAGGATTGGCTTTACTTTCAACCACAATTTCTCAATCCGGTCATTGTCAAACCACCTTGCTACAGTGGCATAATATATATTCAAAATCAAAGTAGGATGTGACTACAGATCTCTCAGTTTTAGCTCAATAAGTCATATGATATGCTACTACACAAAACTTCCCTCTTCTATGCATGCTTTGCTAGTAAACTCACTCAGGCTTGAAAACTACACGACAAATCAAGGGCTAATAGTTTAAATTTTAATTCAGAACATTTTAGTTCTCATGGGATAAATAAAATAGAAGAAATAATGCATAATGTAAATAGCAAAGGTAAAGAAGTGGAAAATTTGATGTGCTGCATGACTGAAACATTTACTACTTAGGGTGCAGCCTCTGGACCTGGACTTGGAGATACAGAAGCAGAGGTGGTATTCAGCAGGTTCTGACCAGTTCTGGAGAACTGGTAGTGGAAATTTTGAGTAGTTCGGAGACCCGGTAGTGGAAATGTTGAATAGTTTGGAATCCCACCTCTGACTGGCCCCGCCCCCATCTATTCTCTGCCTCCTGAGTCCCAGCTGATTGACTGGGTCTTCTTTTGTTGCCCTGCACAGGAGAATAGAGCTGGAAAGCAGGTTAGTGGGGTGGGGAGGGAATGGGGATTTTACAGTATCCTTCCCCTGCCATGCCCACCAAGCCATGCCCACAGAACTGGTAGTAATTTTTTTTGAATCCCACCACTGTACAGAAGGTCCAGAATATGCTAGCTAGACTGCATTGGAAGCCAACCCCATTATTAAATTCACTGCACCAGTAGGCGTTCAGATCAAATGCTGGTGATGGTCATGGAAAGTACAAAGCTGCATTGTAGGAGACCGAGTGGCAGAACCTGGGGGGCAGAGTGAAAGGAGGAATCAACCTAGAATCCCTACGTAGCTACAAATACACTATGTCTAACCTCTTGAATACCATTGACCCTTATATAGTTCCAAAATAATACTACTAGTTCAGAATATTCCTGTGTATAGGCATGGGTAGTAATAAATCACTCCAACTGGACTTCAGGTGTGATCATGGTCTTTCGCGCCTGACATCTATACAATATAGCAGTGTGGGCGACATCAGACAGCAGGAGTGTATGTTTGTCTAGTACCATCATGCAAAGGCCTTCTAAGAATCCTTCAGATGAGGTTAGGGGTAGCTGGATCAGGTAGCAGGTTATTATGATGCTCTTTCTGTTCATTGCCCACAAAAGTACAATGCAGATCCCTCTCAACACCTCCTAGTATTTTGTAAACCATCAGAACAATCCTTGTTTGTTGTTTGTCAGCAACCATGTTGGAGTAGTTATGAATTGGATGCCTGTTTATGTTTACTCTGCTACACACCCCCACTTAATACCTGCAGATTGGGGTGGCTGGCAAACACTGTACAATAAATGCATAAAAACTCATTTATTTGTGGATAATATTGAAGGAATTCTTATGCTTGCCGCGTGTGCAAATGGGAACTCCAGGCAGCTAACAGGATTACAAACACAGCTGAAATGAAGATAAAAATCTCAGGAAAAGAGAAAATGAAGACTTGCTGATGACAACACACCAGAGGTTTACCTAAGAGTAAGCCTAAATGAATTAAATAAGATTTCTCCCAAGCCAAGAACCGTAAAAGTTGCAACCCCAAAACTGCAAAAAAGCCACAAACGGAATTACACATTAACGAAAGAGTCTGATACTGTCTTTTGCAAACATGGTATGTGATGAAAACCCAAGATTTGTTCTTTGAAGATTAATGACACTTGCCAAATCTGAACTTGGCATGGACATTTCGTTCTTCTCTACATTTTCTCAAGGAATACTTTAATTGCTTGATGCCTTCTGGTGGACTTCAGATACCACAGCACTGCCCTCTCCCGTTCCCACTTCTGGTCTTCCTGGGTGAGGCCATACCAAAATGTGAGTCAAAACTCCGAATACAATTTGAGAATTCTAGTATTACTACATTAAACCCTGCCAGTGCTGCCACCCAACTAGACATTCAATTTGAACTCAACTGATAGGTTCAGGCCTAGCTATATAATAAACACCAGTGTGGTTTCCTTACCATTTCCCCCTCTTATATTTCAATTAAAAGAAAAAGAAAAAGGAGCGGGGAAAACTATGGCGACTATTTCCTAGAGAGGTAAACATCCGACTCCCTGCTCTTTTTCTCCCAAAAGTAAACATGCTCACCACAAGGAATTAAAGACCGAGAGGAAAGGATGACTACAATCTGATGGTGGGATGTCAACAAAGTGTGACCTTTCATTTCTACTGGCTCCTTGGCCTTAATCTGAAACACCAATTACACCCTGGGCAAATGATAAATATAAAAAAAGGAGTAAACCCACTTTAGCAGACTTCCATGACATGCTAAATTGTCATTTCCTCTTGCTTCTAATTTTAACTCACACAGTTAAAGTAGAGTTATGTGTTTTTGGACCTTCTTCCTCTTTGCTTGTGGTAAGTTACACCCCTAACACAAGCTTCCTCTCTATTTCAAACTTTTTTTCTCTCTCTTCTGCCTCACGGAGAAGAATATAATTGGCTCTTAGGAAGCTAGCCTTACCTCACAGTAGAAACGGAACCGTGATAGACACTCATGTGATTTATGAATAGAATGGGTCAAGAATGAAACTGGTTTACATCTTTGTTCCTTTTTCTCATAATGCACCTTGAAATATTGGTGATAAGACAGATTTCACTAGATAAGACAGATTTCACTAGAACTTAAGGATAACTGGCATCAGTTGTTCTCATTAACTAAACCAAGATCATTCCAGACTGGAAATTATCTCTCCCAAGTGGAAACATTCTAAGACAGTGATGGCTAACCTATGACATGCGTGTCACTCGTGACACGCCGAGGCACTTTGACCGACACGCTTGTTGGTGTGGGGAAAACCTGCACATTTAGAGGCTGCCTGTGCTCTGCTCCAATCCCTGCTCCCTGCTTGTTGCATGGACGCGTGGTGTCACCGCTGCCGCGAGATCTTTGCAGCAGAGAACCAGTTTTAACCACCATAAACTGAGGTTTGTCCGTTTCATTACCTCAGGAACGCTACAGGAGGAAAGGAGATCCAGGGGTTTCACAGCCCTGTAAGGTGGCCTTCCGATCCCCACATCCTGCACCTGCAGCCCCGAGACCAGGGAGACGAGTTTCACAGCCCTGTGTGATCACCCCAGCCCAGTCCGTCATAAACCAAATTATTGATATTTCTTGAAGTGACACACAACCCGAGGAAGGCTACACTTTTTCCCGATTTTCGACACGCCAAGCTGAAAAGGTTAGCCATCACTGTTCTAAGAGGTATCTGAATACAAATGGGTTGTTTGAGAAGGAATCATGAGGTAGGTCCACACATACAACAGCTGCTTATTTACATTGACATAAAAAGGCAGAAATCACAGTTAGCCCTCCTTCCTCCCTTAGTGACATTCTGGAGAAAGAAACTGCTGCTTTGCAGATGCACAATTCCTTTGAAAGGAAAGCAAATGTGCTAATTTCATCGGGTTGGGAGAATAAGAATGAAAGAGAGGTATACCCATGTGTGTGTCACAGGGGTAAAAGAGCTGAGGAGGTGGGATGGTGAAATATCTAGTGGTATAGGCACAAAGCGTTTTTGCCCAAGGGGGAGGGGTCTTCAACTGTGACAATGTCATTGACCAGTAAGTGAAAAATAAAGTGAATTTTGGGCGCTTCTGTAATCAAAATACAGTAATTTGATCATTTCAAGTTGGAAATTATATAGAATAATTTATTTCAACTGAGCACTGTAACAGTGTAAATGAGAGTATTAAATGTTTGAGGGAACTAGGTATGCCTAGTCCACTGGTGGGATTCAATTTTTTTTTTACTCCCGGTTCTGTGGGCGTGGCTCAGTGGGTGTGGCAGGGGAAGGATACTGTAAAATCCCCCTTCCCTCCCCACCCCACTAACCTGCTTTCCAGCTCCGTTCTCCTGTGCAGGGCAACCAAAGGAGACCCAGCCGGGAGGTGGAGAATAGATGGGGTTGGCAGGGCCAGTCAGAGGTGGGATTGGCCGGTTCTCCGAACAACTCAAAATTTCCGCTACCGGTTCTCCAGAACTGGTCAGAACCTGTTGAATGCCATCTCCGGTCTAGTCTAATGAAGAGAAGGCTTAGGGGAGGCATGATAGCTGTCTTCTAATACTTGAAGGGGATCACGGAGAAGAGGGGGTCAACCTACTCTCCAAAGCCACTGAGGCCCAGACAAAAAGTAACGGGTGGAGCTTTGTTAAAGAGAGGTGCAGCCTAGTATTAAGGAGAAATTTCCTAACAGAGAGAACAATTCATCAGTGGAAAGGCTTACCTCCAAAAGTTCTGGATGTGCCACCACTGGAGATCTTTAAGAAGAGATTGGACAACCATTTGTCTGGTATAGGTTTTCCTGCTTGAGCAGTGGGGTTAGATTAGAAGACTTCTACGATCCTATTGTTCTATGTTCTATTTTTAAATTGTTCCTAATCTGCACATTTCCAACTGTGCAGTTGCCTGTTGTTGATTTATCCATTTGTGTTGCATGCTATCCTGAAGGGTCTGCGGAATCATATACAGGGGACAGTCCTCAAAGGAAAAAAAAATATTGATACCAGAAAAAAATACCGTATTACAATATAATATGAAGCTTATGTCCAATTTGAGTGTGATTCCATTTCCCAACTGTGCAATAAAAAAGCTTGAGAAAGCCATGGTGAAATGCTATTTTTAATTGAATGCTACAATAAATGACAGCTATTAGTTCAAGGGTGAAACATGGAAGTGGACTTGCAAAGAATATGTAGCCTGGGATGGGAAATCATGAATGGAAGTGTCATAAAAGAGTATAATAAGGTAATTTGATGTCAATTAAATATCTAAAACAAAAGGCTGGAACCTATGTTGGTCATGAGTAGGCTACGGACCTTTCAGTAGTTAAAAAAAGTCCTTGGGGAGAATATTATATTGTATTATATTATATTATATTATATTATATTATATTATATTATATTATATTATATTATATTATATTATATTATATTGTTTGTGTGTGTGTGTGTGTGTGTGTGTGTATAAGTTTTCGCGGGTACTTACATGTATGGCATTCAGCTTTGTTCGGGTATTTTCCCACATCATTGTAGTTGTGCTTTTAAAGTTGTAGCAACGTTTTGGCAGTTTCGGCAGAATCTCATCTGCCATCAAGTCTGAAACGTTGCTACAACTTTAAAAGCATAACTATAATGACGTGAGAAAATACCCAAACAAAGCTGAGTACCATACATATAGATTAAGAAAACACACACACACACACACACACACATATATCATAGTTGGATAGAATTTTAACAGAAGACACATTTGGCAGAAATCTGAGCTGGTAAGGGGCCATGTTTCAGTGATTAAGGAATGATTATAGGTTGGTGGCTATATTGACACTTTGCTTTCAAGCTAATATAATATATAATATAATATAATATAATATAATATAATATAATATAATATAATATAATATAATATAATATAATATAGACATATTTAACTTTAAGGCCACACAAGTTCTGCAGTGAATGTGTTACATTTTCTGTGATAGATGTGGTTGGAATGCTAGGGACAACTATGTCATTGTACCGATGCCAGCTGACAAAACAATGAATCCTAAAATAAAATCATATAAAGCTTATTGATCATGCAAAAATCCAGCCCGTGCTTGTTGAACGAAGAGAAAGATTTCATTTTTATTTGGAGCGTTCCTCTGCTCCATAGGGAAGAAATCAAGCTAAATCATTGAGCGCAACGGTGGTTATCCTATTGGTGCTTCTACTGGCATTGCTAGTCGTGGTAATCCTTAGTGACAAACTGGGTTGAAGCCACGGGTGTTCCGAGATGAAACCGATCCACAAAGTTGTTTACGTTCCAGGAACCTGGAAAGGAAAGAGAAAGATCTAAAAACCTTGCTCTTAGAAGTGATATGGCCCGTGAGGCAGGTTACTCAATGGGAAATTAAGTGACTCTTTCCCACGTGCTGTTTATTTGCTGGTAATTTTCTTTTTTTCCATGTATGGAGCTTGGTTAAAAAGAAACGTACACTGGAAAGGAGGCAAACCAACTATAGGGAGATATTACTGAGATGACATTTTGGCGTCTTCTAACCACAACTTTTATCTCTAAAATCAGAATCTTTGTGCTCCTATACTGACGATTTTGAAGTTTTCAAATCACTGGGTTTTTTTTTTTTTTGAAAGGTAGTATCTGTCCCAGATGTGTTTCTAGGATACTGAATGCACAGAAGGAAAAAAACCACACAAACCCTACATGAACACACATTTTCTGATGGCAAAGTACCTTCACTTTCCTGCCAAGGATAACCAGAAGAATCACGCGTGCTTATTAACAGGGCAAAATATTCTGGAATGCTCTCTGTTACAACCAAGAAGGCTTTGTTGATTTGTGGCTATTAATTGCATTTTCACTTAGATAGGTGTGTAGTATGTTTCAACATAGGTATCCTTGGCCTGTGCATGCCAGTTTTTCTGGTCTGACACTATAACATGTTCACATTTGGGCCTAGGCCTTGGTTACATCAGACCCAACAGAATTATGAAGAGGAAAGCCAACTAATTCCCACTGGATTATTTAAATGTTGGCCCTTTAACTTTCGTTGTTGTTCACTCTGCTTTCAGGATGTGAGATGATGTGGGGTTCTACGGATGAGACATTATGTGCCGCTAAGTTGCTATTGACTCCAAACGACCAGATATATTTTCCCTGTGAGAAATGAATGAAGATAATATGAAAAAGATTTCTCAGCATTCTTGTCTGATTATTTTCCAAGGATACCTGTATACTGCATAGGCATCTAGGGATTTTTTACAATACTCCATATCTACTGTTGGAAGAATTATCCTCCTGGGTTCAGTTCCACGTGGGGAAAAAGACACTGGAAACATGGAGGCTGTTTGGAAAGATGGTTTAATGGTGGACAGGACCACATGGCTTGGAGCTCCTGGGCAAAAAAAGGGAAGAGATGCTGAGAGTGCCTGGGTTTCATGCCCCTCTGTTGGGATTTGAATTTGAGCTTGTATTCTTGATTGGTTGTCAGACTCCCATGGGGCCATGCAGGGGCAACTCTGTAGGTTGTGCTGAGTTTCAGGCTTGGTTGAGCCTTGCTGGATGATGATGTAATAAAAAGGGCTTTGAGCAATTGCTATAGCTTTCCCTGGAGATCTTTGTTATGTAAAATAGACTGGCCTAGGCCAGAGTAATGGTCCATTAGCAAAGGTGGGGGAGGGGCTGAGTTTCTGCCTCTCTGAGTTTCTACTATTATTTTTTCGGGGAAATATTCTGCCTTTTTAGTATATCCTAAAATATTTCATTTTCCTAGGAGAGGGGTGGATTTTAACTTCCAATGCTACATCGCGTTCATAGTTATTGGGAATCGGGTGGCATACAAATTTAACGAATTATTGTTCACTGCACAGTCAGACAAATGGTCAGACCAGGTATCCAGGCAGATGTTGCTCCCTGATAGTGTTGAAGATATTGTGGCAGGATGCAAACTGTTCTGAGTAAGGTTGTCTGTTGCAATTGACTGATGGTGTTATATTGTTATTGATCATCGCACAGTCAGCCAGACGTTCAGACTGGGGTTTGGCATTTTTGTCTACCCATCAAGTCCTTATCAAGGACCTGGGATTGGCAAATCTGGATGTTTGATGATGTTACAGAGATCGTCACAGGACGGAAGCTGTTCCAAGTAAAACCACCTTCTGCAATTGACTGATGGCGAATTTGTCAATGCCTGTGGTGTTCAAGGGGTGCTCCAATTGTTTTGGGATTAGCACCCTAAGGCACCTATTACTATTGGTACTACTCTTGCTTGCTTTTGCCATAGTCGTTCTATTTCTATGTCTTTGTATTTTATTATCTTCTCCAGTTCTTTCTCTTCTCTTCTGCTGTCTCCAGGCACTGCCACATCCACATCCATTACCACCACCATCACTGCTACTACTACTATCATCATCCGCATGTTATTCTAATTTAATTATCTATAAACTAACTTGATAATGTTTTGCTTAAAGCATGAATAAAATCAGATTCAACTGGCCATTGTTTGAACCAAGAATAATAAACTCCTCGGAGATGCCCCCTTGCTAATAACCAACCTGGTAAATAAGAACTTATCTCCTTTCTGCAACCATCAATTTTATGTGATGAAACTCTCGATGCTCATTGTTTCTTATTGTTCCAAAACATATTTGTTGATGATTAGCCCCTCCCTTTTGATTTCTCTGTGTTGGAATCTAAAGGTGCATCCTTGCTTGCAGTATATTTTGTTACAGCCCTAAGGAACAAGAACTGAATAAGTTTTATGCCTCTTAACCTGTACAGGAAATCTTTGCTGCTACTTGCTGTGAAGAATTTATACCTTGGTGGCAGCATGAACATATATGCGTGTGTCCACATGTGTTTCTAAGTCAAAAGTAAATGGAACAGAAGCACTAACAAGTGGTATCTTCCTTCCAACCCAGGTCTGATACTACAGACACAAGAGCTACTCTTCCAACTTCTACAGAGAATTATACTTTCTGAGTTTGACATGCTAGCCATCCATAACAAGACTCAGATATATTATAGATTTTTTTTTTTACTGAGGTTATGTTTTTATTCTGACTATATTCTGCATCTTTGGCTGTTCATGAAAATTTAAACAGAGCCAGAAGGATCACACCAAAATATATTTAGGATAACTGTTTTCCTCAAACTTGCTGTCCTCTCATGCTTCTTGGGAGTTCTGGAAGTTGCAATTTGACCAGTAAAGCTGTAATACGGAATTCTATTTCACATAATTTCTAGATAAAGGCAATGTCCTCTTTTTGCAATTGTTTTCCAGCATGGCCTGCCTACAGCTTCTTAACTTGGAGATAATGTATGGACATTAGAACTTGTAACCATTTACAGATTTATCTTTCACTAATCTATGTAATCCAGGACTGCATAAAATGTTTTACTCCTGGAAGCAAATGGCAAAGCGATAACAGCTCCTGTTTCTCGTACAGAAGTCACGTGACCTGAAATCGAACGTGAGAAGCAAATGTTTGCTTCCTTAAGAAGCATAATTTGAATATTATGCCAACAATATTTCATGTTCGTGATTTCTACTGTGGATATAATATAGTTCTGATATTTACTGGTTGCAAGGGACTTCTCCGATGAAAGTACTCCATCCATTGTGGAGCAAGATAGATTCCTTGATTCCAAAACAGACCCAAGAAGCTGCAGCTGTGAGCAGTTCTGATACATCTCTATACTAATGGATGGGGAATGTTGTGTCAAGACAATGAATGAGGCTTCAGAAGCAACAACAGGTTACTGTTTTGTGTGTGAAGCTATGTTCTTGATGGAGGGGGTTCTTGGTTTGCCCTATTTTCCAACTTTTACCAATGTGCTTTATTTATTGATTTCAATTTATTACGACTGCCCACTCCAATAGACCCTCGGGTGGTTTATAGTATAGTATTGAAACGTATAATTAAAATAGTTAAGAACAAATGTGACTGTGCACATTAAAAAAGCTATAGTCATGAAAACTATGACAGGGACGCCACAGACACACTAATCCCTGGCCTGCTGACCTGTTTAAGGAAATGTTGAATTGCCAGCACATAGTATTGAGATTCTGAAAAGCAATAGAGATTTGGCATTATGGTGAAGAGATTAATATTGAAATATTTTTGGGGGGAAGAGGTAGGGGAAGAAGCATGTTTTGATATGGATCCAAACGGGCAACATTAGCAAACACTGATTGGCTGACAAGTTTTCATCCTCAATGAATAGTCAAAAAGAACCAGGACTGATTGGCTGTCAGTTAGCTGTGAGCTCTGGACTTGAAAACCATAATGTTTCCATTCTGTATTTAGTGTTCTAAATAGAACTGAAAACAGTCAAAACGCCCTTGTTCAATCTCAGAAGTATTTTACAGGATTTCTTTTCCTACAGAAGTAATAAATAAAGAGTAAATTGATTAGCACTAGGGTTTAAACCATAAGAGGTCCATTAACTAATAACACATGGGATTCTTCTTCCCACCAAAAACCTGTATCTATCTCACGAATCTGATGCAAAGCAAATTTAATTCTACATTTTCAAATAAAATGGCTCTTACTGGAGGTTTTCTCTCCTCAATCCCGCAACACCCATTTCCGTATTGTTCCTGTTTAATATAATTTGTAGCTGAAGAAGACCTTTACAATGTTTACTGAGGCACTCTGTAACTTCTTGGTTAGTCCTCTTGAAGGTGTTACCTTACTTAAGACGCTATGTGCTAGAAATTAGTGGCGTGATTCCTCCACCCTCTGGCTGTTTTCGTTTCTCTGCTAAAGGATAGACGGAGTCTGCTAGTGGCTTTTCTCAGGCCTTCCTAAG
This sequence comes from Pseudonaja textilis, assembly GCF_900518735.1. The sequence continues at coordinate 281,938 of NW_020769384.1, forward strand.
CCACCCTGCTGTCTCAGACTTAGGGACAATGGGACAGAAACTGCCATCAAAGCAAGGTAAGTATTCTGAGAATGAAAGGGGTTTTGATGCAACCATGACACAGGATTTAAGGTGGAAATGGAGGATCAGTTTGATAGGAACAGTTGGATTGCTAGGGCCCCATCTGGACACGCCCATGTTGCTTGTAATGCTGCAATTGTCATTTAGCTGGGAAGGCTACCTATTTTATCTAAATTCAAATCTGAGTGTTTAATATATATATATATAAAACACAAAGTGATCCTGCAGCTCTTGCAAAAGAATTAAGCAAATTGCAGTTGCTTCATCAACTGCCTCCAAGGCAAAAGAGCCATTAGAGAACAAGGGGTGATGCAGTTGACTTAAAGGAAGAACCAGCTGAAGAGCAAGCTCCTACATGCTTACAGGGCTTGGGAGTCAATAATCTCCAAGAGCGAAGAAGCTGGAGTTTAATAGTGAAGAAGCTACTGTGCAGTCAACCCTGGAATGAGCTTGGCTGAGGCCATCTTGGAGGCCTCGGGGTTGCTACACAGCAGCGGGAGGGGGGAAAATAGTTAGATGGGGTTTTGTAGCCAAAAGAAGAAAGTTTTCTGTGAGAACCAAGGACATTCCAACGGGCGGCTGGCCAGAGGAGGAGCAAGTAACCAAGCAACCTGCCAGCGCCTGGATTGGACAGTGTGACCAGTGACTTGGTGGGGGGGAAAGGGAAAACTTTTACTTTTAATTAGGTGAAAGCTGTGGGAAATCTCAGAGTTGGTTTTCACCTGCTTGTGCCAATATGATGTATCCACTAAACTGTTCTTTGAGGAACAGTACGAGTGCCTCGGAGTTTGTTTTTCTATGTAAAAAGTATGTGCGATGACCCGGAGTGTAACACAAACGTAACAAAATCTAAAATGTAAATAAATTTAATGCCTCCAACTTGGCCCCACTGTTCAATAATTCTCAGTTGGAGATAAAACTTATGCAAAAATAGTCTTCAAAAGAAAGCCATACAGTCCAAACTTAATGAGCAGATAGAGGTGAAATAAAAAACCAAAACAAACTACAATGAAGGAATTTCCACAATGGACCAGGATAAGTAATTACCAGCTTCAAGGAGATAACAAGGCACAATTTGTTGGAAGGACACCAACCAAGTTAACTTCAGCCCAAAATAAAACACGCTTTGCTTCTGGCAATGCTGTGTTTTAACTGTCTCTCTTATATACTATTCTCCCCAGCTGCAACCAATGAGGGGGCTCATGGCCGCTTCCTCTCTCTTAAGCCAAGTTGTTTCCTTCTTGACTCCTCCTTGTGTGTCCTAGGATGAAGAGAGGATGGGCCTGATTCTTCCTCTGATTGCCCAGCCGACCTCTGCCCTTTCCCAGCCTCCTCCACAACCTCCAAAGTCACACCTCCACTCCCTGTCGGCTGTTCCTCCGACTCTAACAAGGGAATGACAGTATGTTTTCTTGGAATGTTGACACCTTCATGCTGACAGGCTTGTGAGTCAATCATCTTCAAGAAGTGAAGAAGCTGAAGTTTAACAGCGAAGAAGCTGAAGTTTCACTACTGTACAGCAGAGCGAAGCTCTTGTTCTAGAACAGGCCATGCTTCTTGACCTCAGTGAACATAAAGTGACATCTGACTAAACTATAGGGAAGTGCAGTCATGGAACTTGAGAGGCTGCTTTGATTGGGGGAGTACCAGTTGTGCAATGCCAGGTCATTCATGTTTTTCCGAGGGAACTTGCCATTTCTTTTGGAGGAAGCAAATCCAACTTAGAACAATAATTTATTTTGTAACTGGCTTGCAAAGTTCTAGCAACAGCCTAGGCAGAGAGTCTGTCTGCACAACGTGCTTAATCAGGTTAGTTAAACAGCTTGTAATGCGTTTGTACAATATGCTAGCATGGTTAGTTTTAATCTCACTTAAGAGTTCGTTTGTACTGCACAAACTCAATCCTGTTGATTACTTTAGGATTAGTGTAGTTTGTAAATCCCAAACATGATTTAATTCAATAACCAAGTTAAATGACACGGGCAAAGCCAGACTCTAAGAGAGAGGCAGTGTGTAGCAAATTCAACTTTCATCAACAGCACTAAATGTGATGAAGCCATGAGATGCTTTGTCTGGATATTTCATTGGAAATCTTAATCAGAAATGAACCTCATGCGCAGTCCCATACTAAAGAATGATGAAATTGTTTTTAGGCATTTGAAATTTAGCTGATGTTCAGTCTAATATGCTCACAATCAGTGTGGCCTTGTAGATGTTTACACAGAGTTGGGGCTTATTTCCTGCAGAATTATATCTTATGTCTTAGCCTTGCTGTGTCTTCCGGTGTGGTAACCAAATTGGGTGAATCCATTTTTTTAGTTGTTCTTAAAACTCTAGGAAGATTAATGGGCAAAATCCATTCCTTGTGCCTTGTGGGGGTTTGAGATATCTTCGCACAGGTTTAAGGCATCCAATTATTCTCTGAAAACCCACATTCCCCCCTCCCTCTAAATCCACTTTTGCAATTGCTTGTCTTTAATATTCTGCTTGTAGTCTACTGTGGTCATTTTGCATAATATCTACTCTAGAGGTTTAGGAGTTGGAAATAGTATGTATGACCCTGTTTGATTAATGAATAAGAAAAAAAAAAGTTCTAGATTGGCTAAGCCTAGTAAATATTCCAGCATCTTAGAATTAAACTTCTGTCTAACATGTTGAGTTAGACCAAAATTCTCTCCAGTTGTAAATAACAGACACCTAAGAAGAAATGGTTGGGTGTAGCTTGGCTTACTGTTGGCAATCTCCATTTGTAACTAGTGATGATGTTAAAAAGGCAGCCTGAATTACTAAATTTGTACAGTAAATATGTTATACTCTGCAAAAGGCTCCCTCCCCCCGACCTTTCTCCTTGTGGATGTTGAATAAATGGATAGGAGGAAAGGGGGTTGAGATGTCTAGCATTGGAGAGATGAGTTCTAATTTTTAAAGGGACCTTATGAGGGATGGAAATGACAAAACTGTACAATGCCCCTCTGCCTCCTTGATTATTGCCACCATGTTGTGCTCTTAAGATAGCCAGTTAAAATCTTTACACATTAAATTTTTGATTGATTCTAACCTCTTTGTGCAGCGGTATAATTCTGGAAGATTACTTCCTGTAGTATATTCCATTGGAAAATCCTAACAAGAATTCAGAAGCCCATGTTTTAGCTCATTGCGACGCTGATAAGAAATCGATATTTCTGTCCTGAAGTACTATTTGAAAAGGGAACAGCAACAATTCCAAAAAAGAGAATAAGAAGTTGAATAAGGACAAAGAGGAAGAACACTTGAAAATGATGACTGTGGAAACAGATGTTCCCAACTGGCAACTTCAGATGTCATTTCATTACTTTAATGAACAGAACCAAAACTGGAGTAAACTAGGAAACCCACCCTGTTGGATGAAATACCCAATAAACTCTTACCATTTCCCCCCATCCTCCCACCATAAATTAGAGATTGAAAAATGGTTTATGAATACATTTGCAGTCTTTATGGCTCAAATACAAATTGGGCAGCACACTCACTAATCTTGTGTGTTGATGACTCACTAGCGCTAACTACCAACAAGGGGAAGGGAAAAGGGGGTGGAAGAAAGTCAACCACAATGGGTGAGAAATGCTGAAATCCATCCTGCATTGGAACAATGAGGGACTTCACACTTGACTTAGTCCATGTCTGCAGCTCATTTCCTGCAGAATTATATCACAGCCTCTTGCTCTTATTGAAGCTTTTGCTTACTCTCAGAAGCTGAAAATATATAGCAAACCTCTGCTCTTGCCATTGCTGCCTTTTTCCTGTCCAGATGGGAATAGTGAAACATACTGGGGGCTACATTACTTTGCCCAACAATGAGTAAGCGCCCCTCACTGTCTGCTCTGTCTGCTCTGTCTATCTATCTATCTATCTATCTATCTATCTATCTATCTATCTATCTATCTATCTATCTATCTATCTATCATCTATCTCTTCTATCTGTCATCTATCTATCTATCTATCTATCTATCTATCTCTTCTATCTGTCATCTATCTATCTATCTATCTATCTATCTATCTACCTACCTACCTACCTACCTGCTATCTGTCTGTCTATCTATCTATCTATCTATCTATCTATCTATCTATCTATCTATCTATCTACCATCTATCTGCCTACCTACCTACCTACCTGCTATCTATCTATCTATCTATCTATCTATCTATCTATCTATCTATCTATCTATCTATCTATCTATCTATGGGTGATATGTGTCTTTCTCAATCTCAGGTCCTCTACCAGAGGCCTGAGTGTTTGAGGATTCTTTGCAATATCTTAGCTGTTCCTAACATTGCACTCTTCTGGACAGAGAGCTCCAAAGTTATTCCTGGTGTACTTTTTACACACACACACACACACACACACACACACACACACACACACGACATACAGACACTCATACACTATCTCTTCCCAACAATTCCCAACAATTGCAGTGCTGTTTATAACAACAACACCTTGTTATTTTTGAGATTCTAATCTTATTTTGCGAGTGCAAATTAGTTACAGAAGGAGGAAGAATGTGGACCAGTATAGTGACTCCACTCCTCTGTATAACCACTGCCTCTCTCCATGTGCCTGCAGTCTCTTTCTATAAGCAGAGAACATTCTGTACCTACAGAATCTACTTACATGTTTTAGGGTGAGGGTGGGGAATGTGTACATCAGCACATAGGACTTGAATAAGGTTTACAGTCATGCTCCAATCCAGTTGCATTTTGTTAGTTGATGTTGCATCAACTTTCTCCTATGGCTTTGATATTCCAGTTCAGTATGGGCCGAATTGTAGGAGATGACCAGGCTGAGCTTGAGGGAGAGGTCAAGGCACATCATTAGTCTCAAGTCCTTTCACACTCACAAGAGATCTAAATCCAGTTCAGCTTGAGTTCTATTGACTCTGTTGTTAGTTGTGAAGTCGTGTCTGACCCATCGCGACCCCATGGACAACGTTCCTCCAGGCCGTCCTGTCCTCTACCATCTTCTGGAGTTCATTTAAGCTTCAGTGACTCCATCCAGCCACCTCATTCTCTGCCGTTGCCTTCTTCTTCTTCTGCCCTCCATCTTTCCCAGCATCCGGCTCTTCTCCAGTGAGTCCTTCCTTCTCATTTGGTGGCCAAAGTCTTTGAGTTTCATCTTCAGGATCTGGCCTTCTAAACAGCAGCCAGGGTTGACTGCTCCTCTAGGACTGACCAGTTGGATCGCCTTGCAGTACAAGGGACTCACAGGAGTCTTTCCCAGCACTATAGTTCAAAAGGCCTCCATTTTTTTGGCGCTCAGCCTTCCTTATGGCCCAATTTTCACAGCCATATATTGCAACTGGGAAAACCATAGCCTTGACTCGACGCCCTTTTGTTGGCAGGGTGATGCTTTTTTAGTGTGCTGTCTAGATTTGCCATAGCTTACATCACCAGGAGCAAGCATCTTTTAATTTCTTGGCTGCAGTCCCCATCTGGGGTGAACTTGGAGCCCAGGAAAATAAAATCTGTTACTACCTCCATTTCTTCCCCGTCTATTTGCCATGAATTAATGATCTTAGTTTTTTTTAATGTTGAGTTTCAAGCCAACTTTTGCACTCTCCTCCTTCACCCGCATCAAGAGGCTCTTGTTCCTCTTCAGTTTCTGCCATTAGAGTGGTATCATCTGCATATTGACTCTTACCTACCAACAATTTGCGTTGACTGTTAGTAGTTCAGATTCTTATAGAGAACATTAGCATGCAATAAACCCGTAGTCATTTGAACTGCCGTTCTCCCCGATTTATGGCGTCTGACATTAATTGCCTAAATTCAAGTCCGCTTCGTTGAGCATGAAGGCTCCAATATTGTGGAATGAACGGCCTTGCAGGCCACAATATTCTAATTTAAGATACGGCAGAAGAACTTGAAAGAAAAAAAAAAAGAATCAGAGCTCTCTTTTTGTCCTGATATCAGCACAGTCTGTATCTTATAATTTATCTGCCTTGTTAACTGGGGCTCTTCCTGGTGAAAGGGTCCTAAAGGGTTTCTGCCAAGATTAATGATGTCCCAGTGGCAGTAGGCGGGAATCCTTTTTGCTGTTAACAATAGCCGCAGAGTCTTAGGGACTTTTGATTATGTTGCTAAACACACTCATGCTGTCCCATTCATTTAGCTTAAAAGACAAGACCGGCCAACTGGTAACCCCTACTGAGAAGCCAGCTGGTTAAGTTTAGGCAAAAGCTAATTTTGGAGGGATGCTCGGACAATCATTGCATTTCTTCTCAATGCCACATCTTACCGGACTGGCAGGAATATCGGGTTATATAGGAGAACTACTGAAGGCATCCCAAAACTAGGATGAAATAAGCTTTGCAGTTATATTTTGTGAACCACAGTTGAACTGAACTTTACTAGCCAATCCTAACAACTGCTCAAAACACCGTTGCTTCTATAGCAAGTTGCTTCTACTTTATATTACATTTATACAGTATTTCACGTCTAGTATAAAAATAAGATGCTAATAATAAGAAAGTGACTGTGTCTGACCCTGAGAATATAATTTCTTTTCAATTATAACATTTTAGATGTTTTTCTCCCCCAAAGATTCTCCGGGAGAATCTTCAATACTGGACTCCTAAACACCCAACAACGTTGTATATTTCGGTGTTAATTGGGGAGTTTTTAATATGATGCTAATGAATTTTAGCACCCACCAGGCTTTTTCCCCTTTCAGTGCATGGCTTTATGTGTATATATACTTCTTGAACTGGGATTGCAAAGTAAAATTTCAGCTTCAAACACCAGCCACTAAGCAGCTGCCATTTACTATGTCATTTGAAGCGTACCCAGCCATCTGCGGAAAATTCAAAAGTAATCTGTGAGTCGTATCAGCCTGCAACTTGAGGACTAATGGGGGTAGGTGAGGAGCTCAGCCTATCTGCAATTATCTGTTACTTCTCTTTATTAGTTATGTATTTATTTTGTGCAGCTGTATATGTATGAGTAAGCTGTTGGCTTTGGTGAGTGGATATTTTGTCAATGCATATTTGTATGAAAATCAAAAATTCGCTTTGGTAAAATGCGTTTGTTATTGGGCTTTGTCGGGGCCAATATGTGATTTGATTATTTCATTTCATTCTTGGAGTCAAATTCTTGGCCAAATTGCTTGTCTCTACACCTCATCAATTAATCCGTGACGTGGATGTTGGAAGAGAGAACGCCAAATTTTAAAAAGTGGTTTGGAAATCAAACTTGAACTCTGCAATAGAGTTAGATTTCTGGATAAGCTATTTTTCTTTGCTTCAGCTAATTTCCTGCTGTGGAAGAGGAATCTGGTAATAGTACTTTGGCAATCATTTGGGGAGAATACCCAGATTTTTCTCAAAATTCTAAATATGCCCACAGGTTCAAGAGTCTAAAGTTCCCAGAAATGATTGTAATAGTTCCACAAAAGCCGCAGGTTCTCATACTGATAGTGTTTTTATTAAATTTTATCACAGGGATGAGCAAAATTAACAAACAGGTCTATGCACATGTCATATGTGAGCATATCCTAATTTTCGAAGTAGTGGTTTTAATTTGCAGGATATTTCCTAATATTTTCTGGGTTTGCTTTTGAAGATAGAGCGCCCATTCTCCCAGTCTGGAAGCTGCTATTGTAATACAGTTAGCAAATGTGTACCACACATAGTGCATTGAAAGCTAAGCTATAAAGTCAGGTCAAGTAGTGTCGACTGAAGCCCATCACTTCAAGTGGAAATGACCATCAAATTGTGGATATAAATTATATTCCTTGTCAACATGTACATACCATCGTAGCTTCCCGCAATTTATTCATATCCCTCTTCGTTCCCAAGAACCTGCTAAAATTATACAGTAACAATTATGTTGTTATTGTCAGGTTTGGGGCTGACACCAACAAGTGTGTTAATGTGGTTCTGGATCATCTGCTACATAGATGCTAAAGGTGTGTGTTTTTACTCTCCTCTATAGTATTGGCAATCTATCTAAACATTAAAATGGTGGGTTTTTCTGGTATGTGCGCTAAGAAAATTATTAGAAAACTCTTGAAGAAGAAATCTACCTCTGATCTGCAACCCCACTGGTTGCTGATATGGGATCTTGGCAATATTTGGATTAAGTTGTTTGTTTTGTTTCTAAATCAAAGGGGCATGGAAGATAACTTTTGAGCAATATAATCAATGTTTTTAGAGTTCTTTTAGAGTTTATAAAGTAATTTCTAAGCACTTTTCTTTTTAAAAAAATTTCTATATTATCCATTTTGGATCCCCAAATTTTGTGTCCTTTTTCAGGAGGCAACTGGACTTTCTTACTTTTTCTTTTGAAGATGTTTTGCTTCTCATCCAAGAAGCTTCTTCAGCTCTGACTGGATGATGGGGGAATGGAAGGATTGATACTCCTTGCAGACTGCTGGTCATTTGCCTCCTTTTAAAGGGTCGTTGCGGCCACTTGGAGGTTTATCTGTGTCCTCAGGGTCACCTGAATAGTGTGGGGGGCAGGAATGGATTTCCAGAGAAAAACTGCAGACTACAGGAACCATTTTCACCACTCAGGTGACCCTGAGGACACAGATAAACCTCCAAGTGGCCTTAACAACTTCCTAAAAGGATGCCAATGACCAGCTGTCTGCAAGGAATATAAATCCTTCCATTCCCCACTATCCTGTCAGAGCTGAAGAAGCTTCTTGGATGACAAGCAAAACATCTTCAAAAGAAAAAACAATAAAAGTCCAGTTGCCTCCTGAACAAGCACCTTTGGGACAACCATGACCTGGATGACTGAGAATCTCTACAGACTATCAATATAGGAGTTTCTGTTGATCGTTTCATGTTGTTGTATATATCTACTTTTTCCTTTGTTGATCACTTTAGCATATTGATATAAAACATAATAACATAATAAATACTGAGGCCCTCCAATGCAGGCAAGCAGTCATTGCGTGATGACTAGTTGTATAATAGAACAACTTATCCCATGTTGATAAAAAGCATTCTGGGGATAAGAAAAAAACAAGAAAGTTGACATACATATTTACTTCTCTAGTACTTGTTTATCACACATTCCTTAATTATTTTTAAGTCAAGGAAGAAATCTTTCTATCTAACTCTACACAGAATTAGGATACTATATTCCACTTAATAAACTTGCTATAATACAGTATATATGACGTTTGTCACTGAGGGCTAAATAACTGGATTTTAAAAATCCTTTCTCTTATCGTGTCAACTGATACTCATTTATTTCATTTATTCTCAGTTGCTGAGTGCGCCAACTCACATTACCTAAAAGTAGATACAAATACACACAGATGGTCCTGCTCCAGAAAATAAAACGTACATGATTTTTTTATTAAGTGGTTTATGAAAGATAATCGCTGCAATTCTTCAACTATTTTTTTTTTGCCTTTAAACTTCCTTATCTGTCACTTTCCTCTTTCCATTTGCAACTGATTTAACCAAGTATTGAAATTAAAAACTAACACAGTCCAGAGTTCGGTGCCCTCTTCTGGTCACTTGAATTTAAGGAAGGTACTCTGAGATCTGGTTTATTATGTATAAAATTGGATTCCTAGGCTCTAGTGAATACTAAAAACATAAAAAGAACTTAGCTTTAATTTTATACTCACCAGAAGGAATGGGATGAAAGCGTAGAAATGCAAACATTTATGAATTTTAGAATCCAAATGGCATTATTATATTAATATAATGAATATGAATCCCTAAATTATTATATTATAAAATGAATATGAATTCCTAAAATATTTTTCAGAAGCATCAGCCTAAATTCCAACCATGTTCCGCCAGCGTAATCAGAGCATTAAATTGGGGAAAAAAATGTCCTAAAACATTCATCACGATATAATTTATATTGGAAAAATTGCGTAATTATGGCTACCCAGTTATACAATCAGGGAAGATCTGCATCAGTTTTGGGGGGAGGCTGTTTCTTGAAAAACTCTAGAGAGGGACTGATTAGTTGTTCTTTGTGTCAGGACATTTCTCCTTAATTCTAGGCTGGATGGAGCTCTCTTTAACGATTTGCCATCAGTTACTTAGAATAACAGAGTTGGAAGACTTGGAGGACTTGAAGTCCAACTCCCTGTTTAGGCAGGAATTCTTGTCCTATGCTCAGGTGCTTTGGAAAATGGTCCAACTGCTTCTTCTCTGTCATAGCCCTTCAAGTATTGGAAGACAGTTGCCACGTCACTCCCGATTCTCCTGGGCCAGTACAGTAGAGACCAGAGACTTGGACTAAAAAATCAGGGAGATCCAGATTTAAGTCCATCCTTGGCCATGAAAACTATCTTAGTCATTTTCAGGGGCCCATTTCTCTCTCCAGCCAATCTACTTCGTAGGAAGATGGTTGAGGAGGGAATAATACGCTGATCACCTTGTGTTCTCAAAGGAAAGGCAGGCTAATAAATCTAGCCGTTAAACAAATGGCGCCATTTCTTCAAATGTTGCTTTTAAGCTATGGAGGTTTTTTAAAGTAGGTAATTCAGATAACAGAATAAGAGTTGGAAGGGACCTTGCAGGTCTTCCAATCCAACCCCCTGCTCAGTCATATCACTACAGACAAATGATTGTCCAACCTCTTCACATAAATAAAACTTGGCATATAATATCCATGCAAATGGCTGCACTTTTGCAATTTGTGTAAGAAAATAGACAAGTTGAAAGCAAGTTGAACGACTTAAAAGAAAATATAAAAAAAATACAGAGATGCTACGAAGAGATATTTAGAATAGAATAGAATAGAATAGGAATAGAATACAATAGAATATAGAATAGAATAGAATAGAATAGAATAGAATAGAATTCTTTATTGGCCAAGTGTGATTGGACACACAAGGAATTTGCCTTGGTGCAAATGCTCTCAGTGGACATAAAAGAAAAGATACATTTGTCAAGAATCATTAGGTACAACACTTAATGATAGTCATAGGGTACAAATAAGCAATGAAATCGTACTAGGAAACAGTCAATATAAATCGTAAAGATACAAGTGACAAAGTTACAGTCATACAGTCACAAGTGGGAGGGGATGGGTGATAAGGAATGATGAGAAGACTAATAGTAATAGTAGTGCAGACTCTGTAAATAGTTGGACTCTGTTGAGAAAATTATTTATTTAGCAGAGTGATGGCTTTCGGGAAAAAACGGTCCTTGTGTCCAGTTGTTCTGGTGTGCAGTGCTCTATAGCATCGTTTTGAGGGAAGGAGCTGAAACAGTTTATGTCCAGGATGTGAGGGGTCTGTAGATATTTTCACAGCCCTTTTTTTGACCCGTGCAGGATACAGGTCCTCCAAGGAAGGCAGGTTGGTAGCCATTGTTTTTTCTGCAGTCCTAATTATCCTCTGAAGTCTGTGTCTGTCCTGTATCAGAAAGCTAATCCTTAAGGAAACATTGCCAAATTCTAGTCCATTGGAATAACCTAAAGCGCAGCATTTCTTCCAAATGGGGTCATTAGATTGTATGGGTACATCAGATTTGTTATTTTTTTAAATTCAGTCACTTCTGATTCTTTGTGACTTGATGGACATCATTTTGTCAGCACTAAGTAGCTGCTTCTTGATTTCTTGCCAGTTCATGCTTGTGTGAAAGTGTTTAACCATCTTGTTTTCTGTCAGCTTCTTCTCAAATGCCCACATTGCTCATTGATATAATCTTAGGGTTTTTTTTTTTTTTAAAATGAATAGCAGAATAATTTTTACAATCTCTTCTTTCATCTCCAACAAGAGAATCCGTCTCCATTTCCTGCCACTGAAGTATTATTGTTAGCACAACTGAGGTTGCTGGCATTTCTAATAGCAATTTTAATTCCACACTCTGGTTTTTCCTAGTCCAACATTTGCCGTACTCTGTATGTAAACTGAATAAGTAAGAGGACAGTTATATAACTTTGGGGTATGGGTATTCCTCAAATTTACAACCACAGTTGTTAAGCAAATCACTGCAATTGTTAAGTGAAACAGATGGTTTGTTAAAAAAAATCCAGTTCCTCCCATTGACTCTACTCGCCCTGCATGACTATACATACACTACATTTCACTTACTAGCCTGTGCTTTTAAGCAAAAAGATTTAATCTGTAGTCTATAGGTTGCCCTACAAGGGATTAAGGTGACAAGAATGGCTCAAAAATCCTGATAAACCTTCAAGTTATTGAACTACATGCTTCTCTTTAATACCACTAATAGTTTTTCCATGACTGGGATGAAGGAATTGAGGATTTCAATTTGTGTTTTCATCTTCTGCTTTGATCTCATAAATTATTATCTTCATGCAGGGTTTGTATGTGTAGATTACATATAATTTGCAGTGCAGTGTTGATTAGATGTCCCTCCAATCTAGTAAATTTGACTGTCCTGAATGTGACAAATGAAGTATGTGTTTTGGGTTCCTTCTGTTAAGCAATTTCTAGGACCCAGGAACCATATTTTTTTCTCTCTCTCACAGCACTTACCTTTTGCAACAATATCTCCACAGAGACCTGGATGGCCTCAACCCTTTTTTGGCTTTTCATGAGGGACTCAAGACCTGGTGCTTCCCTCAGTCATGTGGCCCAGATATTAAGCGAGTCTTGTTGCTTGGTTTCTTTGACTAATTGTGAAATGGGATTTCTTTTTAGACTTCAAACACATGTTACCTTGATTATTTTGGTTGTTTTTTTTATCTTAATTTTGCTGTTTTAAGTTTCCTCGGTTTTACTTTTTGTTTACTGTCCAAAGCCACTGAAGTGACATAGATAAATAGATAGATAAATAGATCAATTGATTGACAGTTAAATAGATAGATAGATGACAGATAGATAGATAGACAGATAATGATGAAAGAGGAAGGAAAGAAAGAAAAATGACAGACAGACAGACAGAACGAATGAATGAATGAATAAATAAATGAATGAATGAACACCTTTTGATTGTTCTATTTATGTTGGAAAAGCCAGTGAGGACTTTTACCTCCTGACCCTGCTAGTGTACCAATAATAGGAGACACTGAAGGGTAAAATGCTTCTTTACAAATTGAATGGTGTGAATCAACATTCATTTGAAATCCAAGGGATCTGCCACATGGTGAATGATCAGGTCAACCCGGAAACAACAAACTCTCATGAAACTGCTTTGAGAATTTGGCATAAAAATTCTCAGAAAAGCTGTATGATTCAGCAGCAAAACAGCTAAAAATAATCGTCCATCGAGTGTTTTAGAAGCAGGGCCTCTTTGGTGAAGGTCAGAATCCTTTAGAAATTCACAATACAGGTAGATTTTGTTTTTCCAGAGATCCAGAAGAGAGCTCCAAAGGTAACATAGTTTGCAAATGATATATACAAGAAAAGCAACATCTTGTGATAATGCCACCTACAATACAAAATGTGAATACCGCATTACTCTATGGGTTACCTTTTCCAAAAGTTTGATTTGATATTTCTGATATTTGAAATTTGCATCCGAGCTTATAACACAGTCTCTTATCAACTTTCCCAAACACCAAAAATTTTAACCTTAGACTTTCTACTATTGACCTCACTCTTTTCCTAGGAGGTCTGCATAAGTGCACCAACGTGCCTACCATCCCTGTCCTATTGTTTCTTTTATTTTTCTTATATGTACCCATTTCATGTATTCATAACAATGTTGTTACTTGTACCTATTATCTTGTAAGCAATTGACAAACCAAATAAAATAAAATAAACTATCAAAGCTCAGCATATAAAAAGGTGATAGGAGCAATTATATCACATAGACTGTTCTTCATTGACTGGGAGCTATGCAGAGTTTGATATAAGATGAGCAGCTGTATAAATGATCTAAATAAAATAAATTAATTATTGAAAACTTTTTCTGGATGAATGCAGATTTTTATCTTTTTAAAATTGTGTATGTGTGAATATATGTGTGATGTTTTCCCCATTTCTTGTCTTTAGGATAGATACTATTGAAGACAAGAAGGAATCTGTGAAAGAATTTACTCACATCTTCCAAATAAGCTCAATTCAGTGTTTGCAACCAATAGAATTAGGTGCTCTTTACAGTATTACTTGCTGGATTATGTTTGCTGGATTATGTTTGAATTTTCACTGCTAAACATTATTGTGGGGTTTGATATCTTATGGGAATTTTTAAAAAAATTTCTTCCTCTCTTTTTTCCCAATAAGCTTGTTTCCTGTCCAAGAGAGGATTATCAGTTTTCAGATGAAATATTTCTTTGTTTTATTTTAGCGAGATTTTGAAAGTTTGAATAGTGTTAGGAGCCTTGTAGAACTACTTGGAAACTCCTGCCCTTAACTATGGGCCTTTGCTTTAAATTAGATATATCTCAGATCAAATGAACAATATTGCTATGGGTTGCAGCTCTTACTGTGACATAAGTATGGGAGCTTCCTACAATAGAAAATATTTTAAATAATTTCTTTGATTACTGTGACACATTTTCAGAATAAGGGTGTACATGGAGGTGACACTATACCTCAGCCAACTAGCACACTACAATTTTTTTAAAAAAATTCCTAGCCTAATTGAAACAAAATGTGGTATATGTCTTATAGTGTAAGTGGCCAATTATCTGAAAATTTTCAGATCCATCTAGGAAAAAAAAAGTATCACAATCAGCTAAAGTTAGCTGGCAAGGAATTGGTAGAAGCATAATAAGCTACAGATGGAATAATTAAACAACAATTGTGCCCTAATTATGGGACAACATTTTCGAGCAGCATAGATTTTCCTCCCTGGTAATTAGAACGGTCTAGAATTCATGTAGTTAATCCAATGTATATTTTATGTCTGAAAAGTAACAATGAAATATGTAAAGTTTTCTCTGAGTTTCTATAGCATTTTGTATAGATGTTGCTCCTAACATAGTTCTGAACAATAAGGTGACCAACCGTCCTCCTTTAGGGAGGACAGCCCTTCTTTTTTAAGTTCTGTCCTCCTCCTGTTTGATATTTGAAGATTAATCTGTAAATCTCCATATTTGATCGATGCCGATCCGATCCATTGTGTGTGATGTGACGTATTTGTATTTGACATGGCGATTCATCAAGGTTCGGTACACTGTAGTGAGACGCGATTATGAGACTCATATGCTCCACAAAGGAGAATTATTTTGAGAGAGTGTGCTGTGCGCAAGTGGCTTTGTTCTTTTTCTTCAATTTATTTGTGTCCTCCTCATTGTAAAAAAGTTGGTCACCTTATGGACAAAGAATAACTTCAAGTTTTGTTTGATTATACTTATTTATGTTTCAAGTCTGGTTGAGGTGTGGAGAGGAGTCAATCCTAAGAAAAGTTTAGCTGCTATTTAAATATATATTTTGGGGAGATTGAAATATTATAATGGAGGCTGGCCAGTAAGCAAAGTAAGCAAGTTTTGGATTTAGGTTTCGGCACAAACATGTGCTTTTTTGATAGGTTGAGGCAGTGGTGGGATTCAATTTTTTTTACTACCAGTTCTGTGGGCGTGGCTTGGTGGGCGTGGCAGGGGAAGGTTACTGTAAAATCTCCAGTCGGAGGTGGGATTTGCTGGTTCTCCGAACTACCTAAAATTTCTGCTACCTCTGGATATTTTGTCTAAAGATATTTTGCACACATTTTTACTAAAATGGTTTGCTTTGCCACTATTAATAGAGTTGTTTTTGTGTCAACCTATTTCATTCCAGTTGAAATGTGCTGCTGAACCAACAAATTATACAAAAGGATATAGAATGTATGAATGTGCTTATTTGTTGACCATGTTTTTCTTTTTCAGATCTTGCATTCCCTGGGTGACTTCATGTAAACCCAATATTTAGAGAAACCTAATGATGGCTTAGCAATGGAATGTGTGGACTGATGAATTATGGGCCACTCATATTTATGATATTTATTGTAGAGGAGATCACTTCAGTAAAACAGTGAGTTGACGTGAAAAAGATAGCAGAGAACAGCCAGCTATAAAATATAATTTCCCCCTAAGTCTGGAAACTGAGACGGTGGCATAACCTTAAATACAATTTAAATATAGCTAAAGGATATATGATAAAATGGTTGAAGTAGCTTTTCTGTATGAAAATGCTACAGTACTCGATATTCAAAAGAATAAGGGGAGAATTCAAGGACAAAGACAATATAGGTCTTTATACAAGACCTGGAGAAAAGAAGAATCTGTTTTTCTCAGAATGTTTTTAGAGTTTTAGAGTCATTTATATTGACCAGATACATAACAAAAGGGAAATTCTGCATCTTGCACAGCATTGAATATTCTCTGAATCAGATTGCCACAGAGATAAATGTAGAGGTGTGATTGAAAGAGGAAAAAATTGCACAGAAGTCACCTGAAAACTTGTTGAATTTCAGTGAGGCAATTAACAATACACTATGTTCAGATTCATGATTTACTTTAAATTGGATTGCTGCACAATTATAAACCAAGAGAAAATAGAAGGAATCAGTAGTCCTGTTGTCAGAAGCCTCTCTAATACAAAAATTGAAAAGCATTGTTGTGGTTACATAAACCTAATGTGGAACACATCTTCCCAAATACATGGAACTGAACTAGGATATCAAGTTCAACTCTTTTAACCTGATACACTTTTGTTTCTTGTTCTAGGACCACATGGGAAAAACCATCACTGAACACACCAAAAGTGCAAAATTAGACCTTTATCCACCTGAACTCATTTAAAATCTTTTATATCTAATAGCACTGTGCTCTAAGGACAGCTATCTTTTAAATTATATTCATAAGTAGACTAGACACAGAATGCTTTAAATTTGTTTAGCAACTGTGGAAGAAAAAGAATACTATATGGAACGCATGATACTTTTATCCTGCCCTTCCTCTTGGAACCTGAGGTTATGTGCATTTTAGCTGTAATTTTATCTTTACAGCAGATAGGATTGTGCTTCTGGCTACTCTAGATTACTGATCAAACCTCATGATCAGTTTTGTTAGTGCAAAAGACTTCAACTCCCAGAATTTCTCCTCCTCCAGTCATTTTAGCTCAGGAATTCTAGGAGTTGAAGTCCACAAGCCTTAAACTTGCCAGGTTTGAAGACCCTTGGACTAGATTCTTGTGTGGCCTCGAACTATTACCGTTTGAAGCATCCCATTCCTCATCCCCATTAAATCAGGCAACTTAAATTTTGCTTTGATTTCACCCCTGAAACAATTTAGATCTTTGATGTGTAAGAGCAAGGTGGTAGCTTGTTCAGGGATTTGATCCCAATGCAATATTTAATTCTGTTCTCACAGTATTTTAATCAGGCTCATTAAACTTTCCTTTGAAAATAGGCTTCTGTTTCAGTTGTTAATGTCATATTTGCAGGAAATGTCTGAATCGGGTAAAATTTGTTTCCCTGAATTTGTTTTTAATTAAACTTTCGAGAATGGCAGCCAAGTTAGAGTTCTTTTTTTTTCTTCCAGAAAAAAACCCAAATATTTTTATGGTATTTTGCATATTAATTATGGCTCATTTCATCAGATATTGAAATAGGTGATTGATCAAGATAGCCCAAATTGTTTACACCTGTACTTTTCAAGGTATGTTCTGCATAATTCCAGGATTCCAGAGAACTTGATCAGCTACTGTGAGAGACTAAGAACAAAAGTCAAACAACAACACTCAAACACACCCAATTTTCTACTACTGTAGCTTTCCAAAGGGACCAGGGTTCTGGATTTTTTTTTCTGGGGGGGGGGGGGAAACACACAAATAGAACTAAGTTAAAAATATGAGATCTCTGATGCAAAAGCTTAATCCAGCTTGTTTAGCCGGTATATCTGAACACTGAAAAGCAGAGAGTCCCCTCTTCCTCTTCCTCCCTTTACTTCAACTGCCATATTTTCCTAAAGATTTACCCACTGAAAGAATCACCAGAGAAGTTGCACCCCTTACCTTCTATAGAATCATTTGTCTAGAACATTCCTTTCCTGATTGGGGGTGCTATTGGGACTCATTCCATGGCTTCCCTAAGGAAAAAGGCACACTGGGATCTCAACTTCAACTAAATCTGTTGACCCCACACTTGTTTCATAATAACTCTCCCAAATCGGTAGGACATCCTCTGATGGATCTACATGGAATCCACTAGTAATTGGTTTTGACCTTGTGATAATTTGAAGACAAAATTGGTTAAGCAAGAATCACTTCAGTTTGTAAAAGAACATGGGCTCATTCAAGTTTTTTTTAAAAATCTTAAATTCTGTACAAACCATGTTAACAATATTTTAAAGATTTACATCAGTGATTTTGAACCAGGGAGTGAGGCAAGAATAGTACTAAAATACTGCTTATTTAAAATACATTATCTTTTCTTTTAATCGAGCCCTTTTCTGTATGCAACTGACTGGTACTGTACCTACGTACAGTACTGATCTTTTCAGTCTTGGCCTAAGGATTTCCTTTTTGTCTAAGCATTGGAGATTTTAACACATTAATTTTGGAATTTTAATTATGGAATCTACCCAGAAATGCTTGTAATTGCATGGGTTAAAATATTACTATATAAATTTGCAGCTGTATTATATAAATACATAGCTTCACATGTATAAGTAAACAAATTTCCAACAGCTACCTATTTTAATAAAATTGAAGCATCTGAGAATAATAATCAGGAAATCACAATCCAAGGTTGCTACCGGTCAAGATGAGAAATAATGAATTCTGTCCAATTGCCAGAAGAGGAAACTTATTTTTCCCTCTCTTGTTATATACTTGTTACACACTTCTTGCACACATTCTTCTCATTTACCACACACTTTGTGTTTCGACAGTTAATACAGTGTTAACTTTTCTCCGCAAACTAAACACAACAACAATCTTGCAACAAAGCATATGAATTCATACTTGGAAAACACAACAATCCTTTCCTCAGATAGCACACCTACTGGTGCGATAACCGATATGTTGTGTGGAATGTAGTTGTGTGAGTCCCACGGAAACCTGTTGGATATTTCCTCTGATGTACCTGATAAAGGGTGGATTCCCTCCTTTCTCTATCCATGCACCATTTTGCAAATTTTCTATCCATAGCTTAATATTTCGCTTTGACGTTTGGCATCATTTTTGTTTGCGTAGCCCAGCACATATATCTACTTGTTTCTCAATCTGTCTATCCTTCTCTGAATTTAGCTGTTCAACTGCAATGGACACTGGGCAGCATGCAAAACTAGCAAAAACATAAAAACAGATAAAAGCATCAAATCAGTCATCCCGTACTAAAGTAACATTATAAAATGTTCTTATAAAGCAAGTAGAACGTAACAGGGGCCCTAGACAAATAGTAAATATACCAACTCCAGGCCTGGGACCAAAGACAGGTTTTCAAAGGGCAATAATCCTTCTCTTTCATGTTCATCTGTTTATGAATGCATATATTAAGAACAATGAAGCAACTCTCTCCTCCTGTTTTACACTACAGGATGTGCTACCAGAGTAGTCAGTGGAATGGGTTGCTTATTGAGACCCAAACTTAATGACCTCTTTGAAGATACGTCTTCCACACACCCCATAGCTATGCATTCTGATTGTATTCTATCTACCCCCAGCAGATCCTAGAAACCTGCTCTCATCATAATCTAATCCAATTTGCATGGTATCATCATCATCATTTGGAAGACTTCTCAGCTATATTATATAGCATTGACTTACAAAGAGGCAAAGGACAAACTCATTTGTGAAATTTCACTGTTCTCCCACTGCTTTCAAAGAACTTGCTTGGGGTTTTTTTTTGTAAACAACCATAATGTGAATTATGCTTCTTATCCAGCAGGATGTTATGCACCTGACTCCATAAACTGATTTCATATGTGCTTGGTGCTTCTTGTGAAGTGTCATGTCACCATGGGCGAGGCATTCTTATTCCTGGATCTCTCTCTACTCATCTCTGTCCTGAAATTCCACTTGTGCAAATAATTCTTAAAGCAGCATTTTCCCCTGGGAGACTGGTTGTCCCTCCATGCTAAGAACGTGCCTGGCTCAGCAGAGCTGTTATTTTATTAACATTGCTTGAAGAGTGCTTGTGCAACTCCATTGCCAAATCTTATTATTCGTGATTTTTATCTCATTGCTTGACATGCATGATAGCTCTGAGGTGTCACCAATGAAACTCCTAAAGCAAAGACAATTCTCAGTTTCACAGTATGTGTACCTTTACCTCTGCCACCATAGTCTGTCTTTCAGCTTGGCTGTTTCTTTTCCACTCATTCTCAATTGACATGCGATGGAAAGTATAGATGTACCCTAAATAGGTTTGCCACGCAGCTGGATTATTAATACTTTTCTCCTACACAACACAACCCAGTGATTGACTCTACTCATGCTCAAAGGTTCAGGTTCCAGGTCATACTAAACCATAATTGGAAAAGGGGATGTTTTGATTGGTTTAATATGAAGTTTGAATGCAGTCAATGTGACTGTTTAAAAAAAATGTGGCTGGAAGAAACCAGGGCTTACTACAGCACGGAAACTTAATCAAATAATCACAGGTAGGCTGATTCTAAACACAGCAGAATCAGCAAAGGCTGGAAAACTTGATTTTGTATTGCTAAGCATGCGGTATACATTCTGCTTAGCGTGTCTGCTTGAATTTATCATTGTTAATTCTGGTGCCATCTTTAAGAACCTTTTGTTTCCTCCCAGTTCTATAATCTGGTCTTGACTGGGGCAGTGGCTAGGGTGGAGGAAAGGAATCCAGCACATGTCTGCTAGCCTGATAATTTCAGAAGATTTCCTCCCGCTTCCTCTTTTCAACTTCTACCTTCTGGTCCTGCCCAATTCCTTGATCTTCCCAGCCTCAACTCTGCCCCTCAACCCAACCATCCACCAATCCTCCCGATGCCTTTCCTCCTTCCTTTCCCGGAAATCCGTATCCTTCAGGTCCACTTGTTTTTTCTAATTACCTTCCTCTTTTACTCCAACATTAAAACATAAGCATGGGTGTGCCAGCGTGCCTGCTTTTTAGGGTGGTGTTTCCTCAAACTTGGCAACTAATGTACGTGGACTTCAACTCACAGAATTGGCCAGCCGCCCTACGCATTTTGGATGCTTTTTCTTTGAGGTCCCCAAGCCTGCAATACACTTTACCGCTGAAGTATAGCAACAAACTTTTGAGCCTTGGCAATGTTATTTCCTGACTTTTCCCCACCATATTAATAAAATTAACAAAATACCGGATAAGTCTTTAATTAGGCTTAGCTCGCCCGAGAAGCTTAGCATCTCTGAACCTTCTGCGCACGCCATCCACAGAAATACAGGCCTTCCTTAGTCATCATTTCATGCCATCACGGTATCCTGTTCTTTTCGACTGTGTCCCTCAAAGAACAACCGCGGTAACAACGAAAGCACATAACCCTTGGCCATCAAAGCACTGCCCAGCTGTAAACACCATTCTCCCTTTAAAAGCATCATCACCTGCACAGGTTCACCTTATCTGGGGATCAGTCTACTTTAAATATTCCAAACAAAGCACCTGGGCAGTTTTTGCTTCTGAGGCTTATCCAGCTATATGATTGCTTGGTCGCCTCTACAGAGTTGACACGAGAATTTACTTTGGTAATAGCAGCAGCAACAAAATATTTCCCACACTGTCAAGTAAATATGCATCCTGCTTCAAGCAAAGCCGTGCCCCCTGCTGGGGTATTTTCATCATTTCCACAAACAGAGCTACCTACAGGGAATTCTAACCGTGCTGAAACCAGAGTCAAAAGAATCCTCCAGGAAGAAGGCACCAATTCTCTCCCATAACAACCGCCACACGTTGGAACTGCCAAAGAGGCAAAGGAGTTTCTCACCGGAAGACGTGGTTTCATCTGAATTCAAGGAGACGTCCTCGTGAGCTGGCTGTTCGTAGAGGAGAAACTGGTAGCGGTGGTAACCACTTCCAGGGGGTGGTGTGGGTCGGAGGTAGTCTGGATACCAGAAATAAAAGTAAAATAAAAATTCTGCTTCTGTATGTATCTAGCCCCCCCACCCCAAAATACATTTATCTAAGATTGAGACACAGCCACTTTGTAAAAGGCATGAGCCTATTGTTCTTTCTTAATAAAATAACCATCTCATTTATTGAATTCATCTAAACCGGTTCTATCTTACTTATAGTTTTCCTGAGACTTTTTTCCCCTACTTCTCAGAGGGATTTATTTTATTTTTTTTGCAGCTCTATAATTTTTAGTTTGTTTGCATTTATGCACCACGCCAGACATGGGACTAGAATTCTTTGTCTTCTTTCAACCGTGATCCCTATTTAGAGGTGCATTATTAAACATTCTTAGTAAGGAATATAATCATAGAAGCAAATGAGGACTGATGGTATAGATTTCAATCTTGGAGCACCTGGTGTGTATGTATGTACAATCTCTGAGCGTGTTGCCACCCCTTCTCTCTATCTGGCTGCTTTCCATCAAGTTGCAAGAATGTGCTTGTCTTTTCTCTGTTGGGAAAAAAAAAATCCCTCCCTTTAACATCACCTGGTTTTCCTAACCACTCAAGTTTAAGATTAAGTTCCTTCTCTTTCCAAATCCACCTCTTGTTACCTCTCCTAACCTGTCTTCCAGATGGATGACACCCAAGCCCCAAAGCACTGCCTAATTTTAGACTCGTTCCAGTTTGTCTGCCTCTCATTATCGTGCTCACAAATATTTATTTAAATGAAATAACTCACAGTATGTGATTCTGTGTGGCTAATGTAGGATTAAAACCAAAACAAGATAAATAATAAATGCAAAACAACACAATATAAAACAGGCTAAATAATAATAAAATGAGGTTTAAAAACATGATAGATTCTAAATAATTAGCGGATTATTTTTTAAAAGGATTCTCAATGGCCTAATCCAGTTTACAAGGGAAAACCCAAGTTTTAAAAGCTTAAGGAAGACTGACTGGATTGAGTCACCAGAATCTTGGGAGGTAGGAGCAGGCACCAGGACAATAAAGGCATATTTTCTGGATCCCATTGATGGCATTCTTACACAGAGAGGTCCTGGAGTGTCAGCCTATCAGATCTTGTAGTGTAGGCAGATAATAATTGGAAATAGGTAGTCCCACAACTAACCCAGCTGAGCTGTTGTGGCTTTTATAGGTGACAGATTGTCATGAATTGCAATCTAAAACCTATAAGCCAGTACAACTCACAAGTTGTAATATTACATGGGCAGACCAAGTAAAGCCCACATATCCTCTGACTGCATCAAGAGAGTGGCTTTTTTTGTATACTACGTTGAGATATAGTTAAAGAAATCATAGTTTATTAAATTAACCATGCTGGGTGGATTCATTTAATACAATGAGTTATATACTCTCTGGGGATCCATATAATACAAACTAGTTATTTATTTATTGGAATTTGTCAAACAAAAACAAGAATAAGAAAATAAAAATACTACGACAGGGACGATAGGCATGTTAGTGTACTTATGCACGCCCCCTCTACTAGTTAAATTTTAGCCTACAAACACAGCCAAGTATGTTATTTGTATTTTTTATTAACAACTCTTATAAGTTCATAACATTTAAACACTCACAACAAGATAAAAGGAAACATTCTAAATAGATTGTGCAAATTAAGAGAGATAAAATTAAAATAGGATATAAATGCAAATACTAGAATACTACAGAAATAAAACTGAAAAGCTAAACTGCTAAGTTCATAAGGTACTCAAACTTTGGCTATGGAAATATGAAGCTACAAAGCTGTTGATATACTTAAACATTAAATTAATTGATTTCACTTCTCATTCAAGAAGCTTCAATTCTAATTGTATCTCTACCAACAATTTAGATTAGAATAAAAATAATCAGGTTAGTATCCTTCAGTAAGCTAACAAATTCTCTTGAAAGAATGGGAAAAGATATTTTGAATATTTTTTAAAAGCTTTTTTTTAAAAAAAAGAATTTATTTTTAATTTATATTTTTATCACACTTTCCCCCCCAGGCCCTTTCTCATAACTTCCCCGTAGAGTAGAGTAAACCAAGAGAGAATGATTGGCCTAAACTTGGTAAGATCCATGGCTGGGTGGAGATTGGAAACTGGAAGTCCTAAGCCTCTAACTAACAGAAGATAAAGTCACAATACTACCATAATGTTTGGGTTTAGGACAGCAACTGATTGCTGTAGGGTTCATCAAAGCACTATTTTCTGTTTTTGCAGAACTGGCAAACTATATAATAGCTTCCTTCGGATAGCATGCCTTTGACCATGACAAGGGCTTAAAACATACATTCCTGCCTGACAAGATGTTAGTTTACAAAGCAGGAATCCAGACCTCCCCGTCAAGTTCCAACTTCAATCATCTCAACATTTCTAGCTAATTTAGCTTCCATATGCTCTATCAATTGCATAGGTTGCCATAAGAACCAGCAAGAGGAAACTACACTTAATTTCTGAAGAGCTCAGATGTAAATGAAATCAGGGTATTACTTGCTGTCAATCTTTCGTGCCTCGCTAGTGGGTTGATGGCTTCCCCTCCCTCTGTGTTGTGAAAAAAAAAAATCAAATATCAAGCAGAGCTATTATGTATGCAGATGCTCCTTAATGGTTTAAAACCCCAATCTTAGCTCAAAGGGCATTTCAGATTGGATTCAAGAAGACAAGATGATGTAAAGAAATTGAAGAGATAACGTTCTTCGCAGCCTGATCAAAAGGGGTAGGGGGTGAATGGGAGGTGCTACTCTTTCTTCTTGAATGTAACGATCACAAGTTCACTTCCTGCTTTACTTTTTTCACTTCAGCATTTTATGAGCAAAAAACATAGTTTTCTTATAATTGCCCAATCCGGCAAACCCACCAGCTGATATAAAAGTCTTGCAGTTAGCACCAAGACCCAGGGCCGGTGAAATTGGCATTCTAATTAATTTAGTTTAGTTCAGTTGACTTTATTGTCGTTGTACCTCATACAACAAAGTTAAATGCCATTTTCAGTGTACATTGTAACTATAAAAATAAAACATAAACACACATCCTTTTCATTCTATTCCACTGAACTGAAAACCCCTGATATTGCATTAATATTGCACTATACAGTAGAATTCAATATTTGTCCTTGTTTTTATTGTCCTGTACTATCTGCCAGATGGTAATAGCTCAAAAAAAAAGGGTGCCCAGGATGAGATAGATCTTTAAGGATGTTTTGAACTTTCTTAAGGCAGCGGGAGCTTTAAAGCTCTTCCAAAGAGGGGAGAGGGCAGCCAATGATCCTCTGGGCAATGATGTTAACTCTCTGACGTTAATGTGAAGAACATATTTTCAGCATTCCTACAACACAATGAAATGATAGATATGGCCCATCGTACAGAAAACAAAGCAGAAGGCTATAGCCAATTCACATCATATTTTCTAAGGATATATCTGGGACTCATGACACCCAGCGATATTGCTGAAAACTGAGGTTATGCTATCTCACGTTGCAGTATGTTCGTTTTCCATGTGTTTTTAGTAATAAAAAAGAAACTTAAACAGATAAGCATCATTAAGTATTGGGCATCAAGTAACACATTGATAGACTCACTATTGCCTGGACATTTTTTGAGGGCATCCAGTATAACACATGTCTACTTTATAGAATAACAGGATTGGAGTTCTTCTAGTCCAAGGCCTCGCTTAGGGCAGAGACCTTATACTATCTAGGAGAAATGGTTTTCCGATCCTTTCTTGAAAACCTCCAATGTTTGAGCACCCACAACTCTGGGAGACAAGCTGTTCCAATGATTAATTGTTCTCACTCTCAGGAAATTCTTCCTTAATTCCAGATTGGATCTTTCTTTAATGCAGAAGCCACCTTTCTGTTTTTCAAAACTGTAAGTGTGTGAACTTAGGAGAAACAGTCTTTGGGAAGTAGAATTGGATGTGGAAGACTACAGTGAGGTAAGAATAGGAAACACTTTGCTTTTTCTGTGATGGAAAATGTTACTTATTGCATATTAATGCTCCCTCCCCAATAAGATAAAGAATAAATTACTATCAGCTGTCCAGCTTGAATGTGAAATGATTCTTCTGATTTGCTGGTCTGATGCCAACATTTTCTGTTATTATCCTCCTTCTCTGGAAATAATGGAACCGGGAATGGGTCACCCAGAGCTTATCCACACTATTCTGCACATGACATTTCAAAGCTATTCTCCCTGCCATCTTTGGGAGAACACATAGTACATATCGTGGTTCTCAGTTTATTGGGGTCTCATTTTTATAAGGAGGTCAGTGGTACATATGCGATAGTGTTTTTTGAAAGCTAATGCAGGACCTTCTAATACTGAATTTAAAAAAACAACAGAGTAAAATCTTACCGAATTTTGTTATGCTACCTTAAGAAGGGACATATGTGTTAAAATCCAGTGCTTGTTTAAACAAGCTCAGAATCTATTGCTGCTACTTTATAAAATGCCACTAGCAAATCTGTTTTGCATAGCCAAAACAGGTTCATAAAATACAACGCAGGCTTTCAAAGATCCTTTTTTTCGTGGACAAGATGGAAAATACTTTAGAATATGGGGGTGTGGGGAGGGCAGAAAAAATAATCTGATGTTTAAGCTTTGACTCTACATTTAGTTTCAGTCTTGATGGAATAAGGTCTTGATGAAATGCAAGGGAAGAAGGCTGCAGCCCTTCAAATCCGATTTTGAGCCGAACTGCACTTAAGACTCACTTAAGGACTGCTTCAACCATTTCTGTTAATACAAAATTTACTCATTTTACTCACGCTAATCTCCATGGTTAGGCAAAAGACACAAGTTCCTTGCTAGGCTGTTTTTACATTATCAAAGCAAGATATAAATTTAGATGGTATACTCTATTCAAGCAAGTTAGGACAAATATACAGACCGTGACTCTTAAGTTCTTTATAGTCCTTTTATTAGTAGTAGCCATAGGGAGCGTAGTATTTGCATTTTACTCTGTAATGTATTGCATATCTATGGCTAAATTGAGATTATCTCTTGATGTTTGGTAATGGTTTTAATTTTTCTTGACAGAGTTTTCAAAAGTATCACTGGACTTCCATCTTATTGGCTACACTTATGTGAAATGAAAATTTTGTACGCTATCAATATTTGTGGGCCTTATTTGAAAGTTATTACTTATTTCCACAAAGATCTTGGCAATTACATGGGTTAATGTATAATAAAAAGGATTTTTTTTGTCATTTTTGGGATTGAAAAGAGCCACATTTGGACCTTTTGGGTTGTAGATTGGATTTTGATACCAAGGTTCCCTAATGTTTATCTTTATGGAAGAATTCTGCCTTAAAAACAGGTGGCAAGTATGTCTTAAACAGTTCAATATGGACTAAATGTTTTCGCTGTGTCAAAGAAACCACTTTTTTAATGAAGTCCATATTTGTATCAAAAATAAAGTAAATTTTAACGCCGAAAACACTGACATTTAGGATGTATAGAAGAAAGAGCTGAAATATCAGATAACGAAACATCAATGGTTGCAAGTCTTAAAAGAAGATTAAATTGGTCTCATTGGATTTAAGATTGAAATTGATTCATAAAACGTATTTCAAATTTATTGGATATCCCAAAGAGTTGGTTTAGGATGGAGCAGATGGCCACATTCTGATTTGTTTATGTTTTATTTGTAGTTTTTCTTTAACAACCAACATATTTTGTGGATGGTGTAATGACTGAATCAATATATATTTTTACACAATGCTAACAATAATAATATAATTACATATACATAGGTTTTTTTCTTCCAACTTCTAACCTTGATATGCTTATTATAATTTAATATATTCTTTTAGGTATCAATATATATATTACCATTTTCCCAATTTGTACTTATTTTTTTATCCCCCCCCCCCCGTTTGTTGGGGTTCTTCTATATTCATCTCCTTATCTTTGAACTGTACTATTCTCTCCATTTTCTGAGTTACTATTCAACTGCTCTCCTATAAGGAGGCAATAGGGTATTTTGAGGGGGGGCTACATCATTATGTTTATGCATTTTATTCATCCTTTTTAAAAGCTGACATGCAAGCAGCTTCCTGAACCTATTTATGTGATTTATTTCCAACATTCTGCTGTATTAGAGAAAATAAAAAACAAATAGAAGTTCAAACTGAGTTCTTTACCTAGGAGCAGAAGGTTCTACTACATAATAAAAATATTGCTGTAATATTGAGTTAGATGTTTTACCTTACTGATTGTTACCTGAATGTTTAAAAGCAAAACAAATTCCTAAGGAATTTGTAATGTCAGGTAGAAAGGAGAAGCAGACTGACAGAAAAGTATAATGAGGGGAAAAATATGCAAAATGCTGTTATTCCTACTTAGGGATGTTTTACATTTATTGTTGAAAATGAGGACAGACATTGACTATGCAAAATAGATGGGGTTTTGTTGGAAAATTACCACTGGTAATTTCCAGGTTATAGTTGGATCCAGCACATTCCCAGTCAAACTACATCAAGAACAGAGCGAACATACCCATCCCTCCGTACAAATAGCAACAATATAATTTAATATTTATTTATCAGTGGGGTTTTCCCATCGCCTGTCTGCTCGCCCGCAGCAGTTTTTTTAATATGGAAATTGCTCTAATGATCATGTCTACTTCATTACTGTTGGAGAAATAGTTTTTTGGATGTCATACAAAAAATCCTTTGAAATGCGTGTGCCTCTTTCCAATCAGTTACGGTTTAGAGACAAAAACTTCTTTTTCTATAGGAGATGCTCTTTCGTGAAATCACTAGAAAGGGGCGGAATTTGGGAATGGCTTTTGTGCTGGTGGTTTCACATCTTAGCATGAACTTCCATTAGGTCTCACAAGAGAACTAAAATAATTTGCACCATCATCACAAGTACCTGATGCTTTTTAAAGAGAGTTCAAGTGGGAGAAAATGAGGTGTTTGGGGATCATTCCTATATAAGAGAATAAAGTTTCTTTAATCCTGTTTTTAATCCCTGTTTCTTAACAGACACACAAAAAATCCAGCTGTTGAATGACAGTGAGCAATGGGATTCATCTTGATGCACTTTGAATAGACGTGACCTTGGTTTGGAAGCAATCAAGATCACAAAATCACACACATGAACAAGGATCCGTACTTCCTGACACAAATCTAGAGGCCTTTGTAACAGATACCTAACAGATACAGTTCTACAGAGAAATTATTGAGTCTATCATCTGCACCTCTATAACTATCTGGTTTGGTTCTGCAACCCAACAGGACAAAGACTTCAGAGAGGAATTAGGACTGCAGAAAAAAACAATTGCTACCAGCCTGCCTTCCATCGAGGACCTGTATCCTGCACGAGTCAAAAAGAGGGCTGTGAAAATACTTACAGATCCCTCACATCCCAGACATAAACTGTTTCAACTCCTTCCCTCAAAACAACACTATCGAGCCCTGCACACCAGAACAACTAGACACAAGGATAGATTTTTCCCCAAACACCATCACTCTGTTAAACAAATAATTCCCTCAACACTGTTCAACTATTTACAAAGTCTGCATTATTATTACTATTAATCTTCTCATCACTCATCACCCATCCCCTCCCACTTATGATTGTATGACTGTAACTTTGTCGCTGGTATCCTAACGATTTATATTGACCGTTTCCTAGTAAGATTTGATTGCTTATTGTACCCTATGGCTATTATTAAATGTTGTGCCTGATGATTCTTGACTCTTGACAAATGTTTCCAACCACACTTGGCCAATTAAGAATTCTATTCTATTCTATTCTATTCTATTCTATTCTATTCTATTCCATTCCATTCCATTCCATTCTCTCTTCTCTTCTCTTCTCTTCTCTTCTCTTCTCTTCTCTTCTCTTCTCTTCTCTTCTCTTCTCTTCTCTT
>NW_020769384.1:311785-338909 GCF_900518735.1 Pseudonaja textilis
TTCTCTTCTCTTCTCTTCTCTTCTCTTCTCTTCTCTTCTCTTCTCTTGATACACAGAAGTTCTTAGGAAGCACAGGTTCACTTAGAGCCCATTCAAAGTTACAACGGCACTGAAAAAAGTGACTTATGCCCATTTTTCACACTTATGACCATTGCAGCATCCCCATGGTCACATGATTTACATTTGGATACTTGACAACTGACTCACATTTATGACGGTTGCAGTATCTTGGGGTCATGTGATCCCCATTTGCAACCTTCGGACAGGCAGAAATCAAGGGGGAAACCAGATTCACTTAACAACCGTTTTACTAGTTTAACCACTGCCGTGATT
Organism: Pseudonaja textilis; assembly: GCF_900518735.1. The sequence continues at coordinate 312,119 of NW_020769384.1, forward strand.
CACTTAACAAATGCAGCCAAAAAAAGTCGTACAATGGGGCAAAACTCACTTTAACACATTTCTCACTTAGCAACATAAACTTTGGGCTCAGTTGTGTCGTAAGTCGAAGGCTACCTGTATTGAGGGATTCTGCTTACCTGCTAATACATGACCTTTTAGGTTCCCCTTCTTCAAATCAGCACCCTGAAAAAGAGACAAATTAAGTAAAATGGAACAAGCTCTTTCCCAAGATTTCATAAAAGTACATTTATGTACATTGAGACTTTGTTTTAGAAGAATAGCAATAGGCAGGCAGAAAAAGGGAAACAGGGTACGGATGGGATTCACATTTTTAACAACCGGTTCTGTGGGCGTGGCTTAGGTGGTGGGCATGGCTTGGTGGTCATGTGACTGGGTGGGTGTGGCCAACTCAATATCACTCACATCGAGGCATGCATCTCCTCGCCTGGCCTCTCATGACTGTCATAACAGTCGTAAGTTTGAAAAATGGTCATAAGTCCCTTTTTTTCAGTGCCATTGTAACTTTTAATGGCCATTCCACACAAGCAAAGTACCAGCAAAGGAGGGGGAAAAAACTCCAGAGACATTCCTGAGACAGGAAGTCTAGTCCTGCCAAGAATGTAATAAGGGTTAACGGAGAGGCAGTTTCTGTAAGCAACACCAGAATGTTTCCTTCCTGCCTTCCTTACAGGATTAGCCCAGTGATTTCTTCTCACAACCAGTTCTAGTAAATAGGTGCAAACTGATAGAATCCCACCCCTGAAACAGGGTTGGGATTCACCACTGCTACCTGAAACAAACCATTCGCTACCATAGCAAATTCACACCTGAGGCAAAGTCCTGATCTCTTGACACGCCACATGTAAAAACCATTAAAACTAGGAATCCTGACTCTTGAAATAACACTCTTTAAACTGTCATTAATCCTAGCACTTTTGGACAGCACTAGGACAACTATGCTTTTAGTTGTCTGTGCAACTAAGGTGCTTTTTTTCTTTTGATGAAGTCCATATTTGTGTCAAAAATAAAACAAGTTTGAACATGAAAAACACACTAAAGTATGGAAGAAAGAATTGGAATATCAGATAATGAAACTCTGCGGTTGCACCTGCCCTCTGGAATACCTCCCACCAACCTGTGAGGTTGGTCCCAACTAGAGGTGGGATTCAATTGTTTTTACTACTGGTTCTGTGGGCATGGCTTGGTGGACGTGGCAGGGGAAGGATACTGTAAAATCTCCATTTCCTCCCTACTCCTGGGGGAAGGTTACTGCAAAATCCACGTTCCCTCCCCACCCCACTAACCTGCTTTCCAGCTCCATTCTCCTGTGCAGAGCAACCAAAGAAGACCCAGCCGATCAGCTGGGACTCAGGAGGCAGAGAAGAGATGGGGGCGGGGCCAGTCAGAGGTGGGATTTGCCGGTTCTCCGAACTATTCAAAATTTCTGCTACCTGTTCTCCAGAACTGGTCAGAACCTGCTGAATACCACTTCTGGTCCTAACTCTCCGGACCTTTCCTATGAGTCTAAAAACCTGGTTATTCCAGTTAGCTTGGAGCCCTGGTGAGAGAACATCACATGGAGGTGATTGATCGATTAACAACAGACCACACCTCTCCACCCTCCTGCCTCCACCCTTCCTATTTATAATTGGGTTATACTGCTTTGCATCAATATGTTTTTAATAGATATGTATATATTTATCTTTTTACTTGTAAGCTGTCTAGAATTACCCTATGCTAAGACGAGCGGCCAATACATTTTACAAATGAATGAACAAAAATAAATATGGAAGTGTAGAGATCAGGAAATGTAATGACTGCAATGTGGCCTCAATGCTAAAGGGGTGTCCTGGGATTGGAGAAACTCAGGTTGAAAGGCTTTAATGGCATATAACTCAAGGTTAACCGCACCAAGCTTGATTGCAGGAAATACGACTTCAGCAACAGAGTGGTCAATGTCTGGAATACTCTACCCGACTCTATAGTTTCTTCGCCAAACCCCAAAAACTTTAACCTTAGACTGTCTACTATTGACCTCACCCCTTTCCTAAGAGGTCTGTAGGGGGCGTGCATAAGCGCACCAATGTGCCTACCATCCCTGTCCTATTGTTTCTTTTATTTTTCTTATATGTACCCATTTCATGTATTCATAACTATGTATACACTTATACTTATTATCTTGTAAACAATTGACAAATAAATAAAATAAAATAAATAAATATGGAGCTAGTGAGGATGAGCTCAACATACTTCACAATTGGTCTTCCATGCATGAAATTATGGGTAGCTCTATCCTTTTGCACCATTCTGAACTCCCAGAAACAAGGCAGGTGTCAACTCATAAAACATTCCTATGCCCGTTTTAGTAGTTGCCATAAAAAAGAGGGGGGAGGAAAACTGGAAGAGCCGTTGAAAGCGATAGTACATTCCAACTCTTATCTTGAAAAGATTGCAACTAAAATACCAGAGTTTTTGCCCGCGAATCTATTTAATTGGAGAAGGTGAATGATGAAACCCAGCTCAGTGAAGTGCTCAGTTGGAGAATCTGATTTATGACACACCCGGGAGGGGGAGGGGGGGAAACAGGGTCACAGGGGACTGTAAATGATGTATGCCAGAGTTGGTTGCATGCAGGGCAGTGCCAGTGTGTCGCCTCTAATGAATCCTTTGCAGTTTTTTTGAAATTTGGCTCGAGAATCATGATTTAATTAGAGCGATTGGTGGAATCCTGACAGCAGGATTGATATGAAACAAATGACTTATTTCACCACTGGGGCTAATGGAGGCTGTTCAACTATACAACAGGAATCTTACTTTGTCCTTATCAACTTAAGTACGATTTATAACAAATTCCCATTCTGAGAGATTTAAATTTTCCTTTTCCATGATCTTGTTAGGGGAAACAAATGCTGTGATGTTTTTTGGCCTGGCGAAAGTTTTCCCAAGTTTGCTTAACTTCACTTAACTTGCTTCCACCCCACCCCGCCGTCCTCCCCTCTACCACCACTCTAAAATGACACTTTGCTTTGTGCCTAATTCTGCTGGTGGGAGCTACGGTTTGCTTGCTAGTTTATATTTAAAGTGTCATGGCTTTATAGACGACAGCACAGCCCCCTGTGGAATTCTCCCGAACCCGAGGCTGTGTTGTTACCATGTCACAGGAGGAGTGACAGACTGATAGCACTGGACCAGTTCTCTGGGCTCCAGGTTGCTAGAAAGGCTGCAAATGCTTTCGTTCCGACCTGTAAGGCCATTATATGCGCAGGAATCCAGGCAGCAGTTAATTATTGTCTTTGCCATGGCAAAAAGGTCACTGTTTTGTTTTTGTTTTTTTTTAAAAAAACAAGTAAGCTGGTACACCAGATAGGAGGTAAAGTATGAGGAAAGAAAAGGGAATTATACAATGCACATATTTTTCAGCTGTATCCCTGTGAGGTATTCGTGGAAAACATTTCAGTTCTGTCAAAGACCGTTTAGGCATTTTTAATACAAGATGCTGAAAAGTGCATTTAACTTCTTCTTGTGGTTTCTTGCCCCACCCCCACACCCGTTATACGCAAATGCCCTTATTGGAGAAATGATTTAAAAGTTATCCAATGGACTATAAAGCCAAATTAATCTTGATTTGAATAGAGGTTAATTTAACGGTAAAAAGCACTTTGCGGATCTGTTTTCAGAATTTACAGGCTTGAATTTAATCGCAATTCCAACAGTGATATGCATTTGATTTAAGTGTTTTGAAAATAAATTATATTGTAATCGAGATAATGGTTTATATGTGGCACACAATCATCATTTGAAACTTTTACAAACAAAAAGGTAGGAACAATGAACTGCCACCTATTTATTACTGTATTATCACGAAACCTACTACAGCCCAACAGGAAAGATTAATGAGAGGATGTAGACTTGTCTTGATCTTCTGGAGGGTTGCAGAAGGATATCTAGTGATGCTTGAAAGGGGCAGGGGTGACTTTTTAAAGTCATATTTTAATTTTTGGAGGGGGGATTAAAACGGGAATTGGGTACAGAAGCTTCTAAGTGGTAAACTGATCCCAGGTTAACCTTACTAACTTCCTAATCTTCTCAACGTATCCTGAAATCATGCCATCAGAATTCAGCTGGCTAAATTTCAGAGGCATATCTGGGACTCTTTCCTTTCTACAAAAGAAAAAAAGCAGATATGCTGTGGCAGAGAATGTGAATTACACCTCCACACACTATGTCAGTATATACCCTTCTCAGCTCAGTTACGAGACCAAATAAAATGGTTAAACATAGGGTTATATTTCATATATTACCTTGATTTCCTCTAATTATTATTCATTCAATAAAGTTATTCTCAGTTCCGGAAGAAGGTAACTCTTTCTCTTCCTCTTGCTCCTCCTCCTCTTATTCTAGTTCTAATTCCATCACATCTTTAGGATGGTTCCTCTGCTTCCAAGAAGGTGTTTGTCGTATGAACACTTATGATGGTATTTTTTTCCCCAGCCTAATCATACATTAGTTGCAAGGAGAACAATGAGGGTGAGGGGGTAATGAACCATGTATATTGGTTGAATGACCATTAAAAAGGCAGAAAATGTAAAGTTAATACTGATTGCACAAGTCAACCCAGCCATGAAGATTTATATAATCTACTTTTAGCAGCAGAATAAAATCATGACATTGAAGGCACACCGAACTGGTGTGTTCAGTGATGTAAACAAATTAAACCATCCACAATAGAGAGCTGTCCAGTTTCTGCTTGCATGTAATGTTATAAAGGAATGAGGGATATTTAAGTTGCTTACCACAGTATATACATCCTGATATTCAGTTTCTGACTGAAAGCCTGTGGTCACTTTGAATTAAACATGAGTGCAAAGCATTATTCCATTAATGTACAGTGGCAAATTCCCAGTTGATTTGAGCAGTTATGGATTCTTTGTTAAGTGACAGTGCATTCTTATGTAGGGCTAGAAATACCTTAAGCACTTAAGTATTTGCCGCATTCTTTGAGGACTGTCAGTGCTTTTTCAGTTCTATACAAGGCTGCTATCTAAAAAGCTCATGTTAGCCTGTAGCTTTGTAAATACTCTTCACAGCAGTTTACAATGAAATGGATGCAATTTTTTTTTAGACCCGATATATTATCTTTGCACTTTATCTTAATTGCACAATTTTAGCAGTCATCAACATTTCTTCTGCATGAAAAATGTGCCATAAATTTGTGGGTAAATGCTAGTTCTAAGGGTTTCTCCAGTCTGCGAGCAAAGTGTTCCAAATATTGGGATTAAAGTACCATAAAGGTTGGGACATTGTACTTAAACTAGGTATGATGGGGGCAGAGGCAATTTTGATCTCTTTTCTCCTTTATAAACATACATGTTTCTGATACTGTACTACTTTGAATGGGGGAGAAATCTGATAACACTGATTGCAACTCAGTTTAGCAAAAAATAAAAATAGGATAAAACAATTCTTCTATCTACCAGTAGATAATTTGAACTTATTCATCTCCTGTTGATAGTTTGAAATAATTATAAAACAAAGATATAACAGAAAGCACTACAGCAGGATTAGCAATGTTAAAGAATAAGGAGTTCATATGGCATAATATAATTCAATAATATACAGTGTTTGTTGCACTAAATGCACCTGTCCTGTGTAACTTCCTGCCACACCTACAGCTGCTGTAAATTCTTCACTCCCATCCATGTCTGATAAACCATATCAGTTTTGATTTGTAACATCTCTTATTAATCCACTAGTGTAGGCACACCTTTTTTCTACCAAAAAGATTCAAGTCTAACTTGATCCAGTAAGTTATCATTAGAAATAGTACAAAGATTATTAGTTTAGATAACCAGCCCTATTTTTCAAAATATACTGAATAAAAAAAAGAAAGTCATACGAATTATGGTTTCCAAACTATGCCTTATTAAAAGTACCCACTTTTAGGCATCATTCCAATGCTTTTAATATTTTCACAATAGCAGTTAAATAGGAAAGGCCCATTACGAAAAACCTAAAAAAGCTTTAATTTATTTCTGCCTGTCACCAGGGGTACCCAAATCAAAACAACAACAAAAAATGGTGATAGCGTTTAGCCAGATGCGATGCTGTTTTAATGTTGTGCTCCAGGTTGGCATGTAGCTTTGCAAAAAGATCTCATGAAGAATATCAAATCTATTAGTTATCAGTCCAATGGTGTAATCACCATTTTATGGAGAGAGAATGGCAAAGGAAAACTAACAAAAGCAACCTGAAACGAATTGGCAAAATGGATTACTTATTTATTTCAAATATTGCATTACATTTTGAATAAATAAATAATTCAATAGATGTCTCTTATCTTACTGTGCCTTTTTCATATATAGAATTATAATGAATGATACTGTATATTTCTGATGCATACCTCAGAACTGTGGGCATATCTTGATAGTACACATGAAACAAAACATTCTTATAATAATAATCTCAAGAAGTCCAGAACTTTTACACAGAGAAGTCTGGCAGGAGTGCACAGTGGTAGTCTTATTGCTTGCTCAAACTTCACATATTAGACAAGATAATCATTTGTCTACTATGCATAGAACAGCTGTTTGCATCTTAGAATCTTTCAAATGTTATGACTACAACTTAGTCAACATAATCTAGAAGGCCCAGCAGAACCAACTGACCTGGAATAGTATAGCTCTAAGTAAATAATATATTTACCTCTATGTTGTTCTAATAATCTGGATCCAAATTATTTTGTATAAGTATAACACTGCCAGCCAATTTTGCAAGCTTATCATCAATAGAATGATTGGTGGCTTAGAAACACATTTTAAACACCATCAAAGACTGAGTGAATAAGACTGCTTCATGGCAACAATATGTTTATTTTGTTTTGCAAATTAGCATTTGATGCTCAGTAGTATTGAAGTATTTTGTGGGCTGCATTTTAGCCTCTCACATCAATACCGTTCTGATTTTGAAAAGAGTTGACTAGTCTATCTTGAAATCTTAAGAGCCAAATTAAAAACCCTGTGACTCATAACGGTGGTTTTGGTTTTTTTTGCAGTGGGTTATGCTACAGTACTGTTCAATTAGGCATACCCTTTAAGCTATATAAATCAGGATAACCATTAGACGACAACAAAGGGTTAGAACAGGGGTCCCCAAACTTGGCAACTTTAAGACTTGTGGACTTCAACTCCTAGAATTCCTCAGCCAGCTGGCTGGAGAATTCTGGGAATTGAAATCCACAAGTCTTAAAGTTGCCAAGTTTGAAGACCTCTGGGTTAGAAGGACCAATTGCTGCCATCTCATGGAGTCATCTTCAGTCCAGTTCCAAATACCTAAGCATCATAGGCAAATACAATTCCTGGGAAAAATAGCTTTGTTCTGAAAGTTAATACAGATAGGTCTACTATAGGAAACTAGCTAGGTCATGTGGAGTGATTTAAATCAGGGGTCTCCAACCTTGGCAACTTTAAGCCTGGCAGACTTCAACTCCCAGAATTCTGGGAATTGAAGTCTGCCAAGCTTAAAGTTGCCAAGGTTGGAGACCCCTGATTTAAAGAGACGCTAGTGCATAGCATAAAGGAAGGCATATGTTTGAGTTCAGCTTAGCTCCTGGTGACTTCATAGGCACCACTTTTTTGGCAACAGTAAGAAAGTGGTTTGGCACTATCTTCTTATCTTCTTCTGGAATATTTTTGTCAACTTCCTTGTCTAGTTTGTTGTTCTGGGAATTCTAAAGGGTCTCCCCTCCCAGTACAACACTGATCTGACTCAGCTTATCTTCTGCATCATGAATACATGATGCAATGTATGTTTGCTCATCCTTTCTCTATAGATAGAATCAGCTTAACCTTTGAAGGTAAGCTGAGGCCATCTCTAAAGAAAGGATGAGCAAACATACATTGCATCACACTAATAACAACTGTGCCATGCCAAAATCATTTCAAAACTAGTTAAGTGGCAGCTTCAGTTGTGACTGAATCATTCACTGCGTGTTTAGAATTAATGGAATAGCTCATGTATCCTTCTTAAAAAACAGACCGACAAGGAAACCGTCTTTAAACAGAATCAGATAAATCAATCTAGGTCAATAGAGCAGGTTGATCTCAGGTGGGGATCCTTCTTGTGGGGGAGGGGGAGAGGATAAAGTATTACCAACTCTTGTTTCTTTTATTTCAGTTGAATTTGTAACTAACATACTTCTAAAAGTTGTATGTTCTCCAAGCAAAATTTATTTCATTTGATGATCGCTTGAATGTGTCAGATCTACTTCTAAATTTTTTTGGTCTTATGGCAGTACCAGGGATTTTATTTGAGCAACTCTACGATGTACTTATTATTACAAATCCTTATTGCATTGTCAAATAATTTAGCAATATCTTCCTAGAGTAGACCCACAAAGAAGCACATTTCTTTCAGTGATATTTGATGCCTTGCCTTACCCTTGAAGGTGACGGAAAGGAGATTTCAAAATCTCACATAGTATTTAGAATAGCAGTAGCATTTAGACTTATATACCGCTCCACGGTGCTTTACAGAACTCTCTGGATGGTTTACAGTGTCTGCATATTGTTCCAAACGATCTGGGTCCTCGTTTTACTAAACTTGTAAGGATAGAAAGTTGAGTCAACCTTGAGCCCGTCAGGATCGAATTCCAGACTGTGGGCAATGTTAGCCTGCAACAGTGCATTCCAACCATTCTGCCACCTCGGCTTCTACCATGCATATGTATGTATATGCTTGGCTCAATGACATGTGCTCTTCTGCGATGTACTTGGCACCTAGTCTTAATTTCCCCACTTATTAAAAAGATGTTCTGGCTGTGTGCAGTAAGGTATGGTTCTTTTTCTACAAAGGGAAAAGGCTAGGGTAATCTCCTATAAATGCACATATTATTTCCCCTAGCAATTGCAATTAGAAGACACAAGATGTGATAAATTGGACCATCAGTTCTGCCATTGCTTTATGAAGCGCCGAAGACTCTTTGTTAATGCTTCCTATTGTTGTTACCATTATTATTGCTGCTATTTGTTTTAGGCGATTTCTTATTGTTCTTTGGATCTATAACTGTACACCTAACAAGTAAATAAGTAAACATCTGTTAGTCTGTATGGTCAAACATCAGAAGATAAAAAACTCCTGATAATATTTTGCCAGTTTCTTAGGACAATAGTTATCTTTGGGGCCATAATGACATTTACCTTAAGCTTACATTAGCCATATTGCCTTTATTAAGATTGTTAAGGCAAAACCCCTTTCATGTTTATTTGTGTGTAAACTATATTAAAAATGGAAGTTATTAATCATCTGATGTAAATAAGATCATCAACTCTTTGTAAGTCTCAAGGAGTTTGAGATTACTGTCCTTCCCTCCTACATAAGAAAGTGAAAAGTATCATAGCTTCAATTCATTCACTACAGAAAGTAGATGCCCTCCTCGGCTTCCTGTTTTGAGCTTCCCCAAAGACGGACCGCTGACCGCGATCGTGCACGGTTTTGGTCTGTGCTTCGACATCAGAGAGCCCCAATCCTTTGGATTCGGGGCAGAAGCTACCTCATAGGGGTGGCGGAGGAAGGGGAGACCATCAGCTGGGTAGAGGGGAGTCGTAAACCCCCTCCCCGGATTGGCAATTGGTCCCTCCCGAAGACGCCTGAAGCGGTGGTCTAAAATGGCCACCCTGAAGGGGAAGATTAGACTGGAATAAGATTGTGCAGGAGAGAGAGAAAGAAGCGAACAGCAGGAGGAACGGGACGATATAATCAAATGGAAGATACCCCCAGGATTAACATTTCAAAGAATCTTTAAGAAAGGATCTAAGCGGTGAAGAGAAAGAGAAAAAAAAAGTGTGAATTGCTTTTGATAGTGTCGGGGCTTCGAAACCGCAAAAGGTAGAAGCTGGAGAAGGAACTATATAATCAACTTGGATAAGTATACTTTGATTTTATATTGGCACTAATAAAGCTGAACTAATTGTGGTTTAAAAAGCTCTGAATAATGGAGAAGAAAAAAGAAAAGAGGGGGTGAAGACTTAGCATAATAAAGAGTGGCATCTCAATTCAACTCAACTTGTTTTTCTTTTAAAAAAACTCTTGTTTCTTGAACTTGCATGGAAATTGATACAATAAAGCAAGAACTTTGAAAAATTAAAACATTGTAACGAAGAAAGAATTAGGAAGATTCTGCCTTTGGATTAGTTGCTGATTCTGACATGAATTTGGCACTGGATTAGCAGACACTTAAAAACTTGAGAGGAAGAAAAGTTGACCGTTGGAAATAAACTTTAAAGATACTATTTGGATTAAATTGCGAATCAGAAAGTTGTAAAATGGCAATTTCTCTTCTGGCATTAAAAATGGAACTCAGAAAAATGAAAGAAACACTGCAAGAACGAGGTGAATCGCTGGGTTTTGCTTTAAAATTTATTAAAAATGCGACAGCAGAATATGAACAACAAAGACAAAAGGCAGAAGAGGCGGTGGAGCAAATCATAGAAGAGACCATCTTTAGTGATCATCGAGAACCAAGAACTCTTGAAAGAAAGAAGAAAAGAATTGGAAATAAATACAGGAGATTTAAGAAATTAAATAAAAAGGGGAATATCCCAAAAATTAAAAAAGGGAAAAAGGGTCAGCAGAAATTCAAAGGGCGAAAGGAAGCTATAAATAGAGAGAGGGATAAAAACTGGAGTGAAAGAACAAAGGAGAAAAACATGGGGAAAGAAAGGAAAAGAAACAGGATTTGGAAACAAAGAAGTATGGGAATTGTAAAAAAATGGGGAAATCCTTAATTGGACACAGAGATAATGGGTGATTATTATATAGAAAGGGGATTCTGCAAGGTATTGAGGGGTAATATAAATAAATTTATAGTTACGAAATAGGGACATATAGACTGACAAGATGGAAAAACAGAATTGTTATTTTTTGGATAATGGAATCTAATGCTTTTCCTCTTTATGTAGAGAGATAGTAGTAACAAATAATGGAATAAGTATATTAGATATATTGAAATATTTTTAAGATTAGAATGTCGGCTTTTTTGGTTTAAATATGAATGGAATAATTAATGGAATAATGTGTATTAAATATATGGAAATAAATGAAATGATATAGGAGGAGAGCTGAAATGGAATTAACTTTAGGGCTTAGGATTGTTTTACTGTTTGAATGAGTAGATTAATATGTCCTTTTTTGGGGGGTGGAATTTAATGAAATTTAAAAAGAGAAAAATCATGCAGAATCTGATTTATATATGCCATGTAGTTTTAAAGGGATTATTTATATTTTAGATAATAATGTTCAATGTTTTAATGAGATTTAAAAGGGGTGAAAATAAATGAATTTATAACTTAGAGGTGGCACACTCATATTGAGATTTCAGGGGGGAAACCAATTTATAAAAGAAGTGTCTTTTTTTTAAATTAGAATTTAAGATGAAATATACAAATGTGACAGTTAAAAGTAATAAAGTATAATGATTATGAAGTTATCATAAGTGAATTAAATAATGAGATAAATATTTGGAATAATACAATAAAATAGAAAATGTATAAAAGCACTGTTAAGATAAGGATTTGGATATAAAAATTGAATATGTAACCATGGTCCTATTTGTATGTATATGTGAAACCTGTAATCGTGCTGTTCACGGAAAAGAGACGTTAAAATATGGAAAACTGAATAAAACTTGTTTAAAAAAAAAAGAAAGAAAGTAAATGCCCTCCTCCTATTTTGGTCAGCCATGGTCCTAGCAGTGGCGTAAAACATTTCCTCATTCCACTTCAATTACTAACTGCAAACTGCCCACCCACTATGGAGCATTCAACTCCCTCACTGCTGCCTCCTCTTGACCCTGCCTACCTCAAGGGTCAGCAGCATATTTCTATGAGTGCAGCAAGAGATGATTTAATCTTTTCATCCACTTCTTCCCATTTATCAGGAGGAATAAATCATTTTTCTTTAGCTGCCAAGTGAAGGAGGGAACCGTGAAAGATGGAGTCAAGCTTTCCGCCTGGAGTTCGTCTCCTACTTCCCGGTATTTGTTCCCAAGCTTTAGGATGGGATGTGGAGCGCTTCATTTTTTATGAACGTGCTCACAAACTTCTCAGAACAACAATAAACAGCCCTGGTATGTAAAGTGATACTTCAGAAGTAAATGATGAATCTTCTCTGACGGTAGGAAAAGCCTTCTGCTCCAGGGCACCCAGTGCTTATGGATGTTGAATTGACTTAATGCTTCTAAAATGTGGACTTTGCCTTGTAGAAACAAAAGCATCAGGTGGTTAAAGGACCTTGATGCCCGATTAAATCTATTATCGAGACAAGAGATTAAAGATGACAATAAAAGAAATGTATTGGAAAGGCAGCCTTGGAAAATTAGTACAAAGCCAGCACCCATTGAACCTAAAGGCCATCTTCCTTAGAACAACTTAAACAATATTTCCATTTTATATGGTTCTTTCTATAAGCTCTTGTTATAAGCTTTTTATTCGATACTGACATTTGTATTTTCACATTTCATTGCAGATTTTTTTCATATAAGAAAGGCAGAATATAATTTTTTACGCAATGAATTGTATTTAATAAATAAGTACAATTCTTTGGAAATACCTAACAGCATCAATATCAGAAGTTACTTCTTGGGATAAGTATTTCAGGATACTACACCAACAAGATTTATATCCAAAGGACTTCTTTCAAGAGTTGTTGATGCATATAGTATCTTGAATTTTTTTCATTAAGTATCAGTAGAGTTGAATCTAATGGAATCAGTCTTTGAGGAAATATGTTGAGGGCTGGACTGTTTGATTGTGTATTTCATGTTGCCCACAATGTGTTGGGAGCATCTGTATTTTAAAATCCTCCCTCATGCAACCAAAACCTTCCAAATGAAGTAGCCTAAGTCTCCTTAGGTCCCTATGAATGAGACACCGCTTATATGCTTGATAGTTTTTGTTCTTTAAACCTCCTGTTCTCTAAGTCCCCAAGAAAATTTAGAAGTATCCTTTAAAAAGTAAGGGATAAGGAATCATGGGACAGGGAGAGGAAGGAGGAGGAATGGAGGGAAAGGGAGAGATAAGAGATGCACTGCAAAATAACTTCAAAAAATATTACAGTTCATTTAACTGCCCTATTACACCCATCTTTTACTGGCACGTGCACATATTGCCACAGAGCCGGTATTTTCTCTAATGTGAATTAAACTAGTGGACATTGATGTGCTATGATGCTTATTAATGTGGCTATCGTACAACATTAATGTTTCTTAATGATACCATTTGGTTTTAATATAGTTTTTCTGGATTTTTTTAAATTTTATTTTCTACTTGTGAAATATGGCCAACCCTTGGGAGAAACTTGAAACTCTAGACCTAGAAAACCTAGAACTATGCGGCCTCTGGTCCGATCTAAATATAGTATATCAAATCATACCTTGCAATGTCCTACCTGCAAATGAATACTTCAGCTTCAATCATAACAATACAAGAGCACACAACAGATACAAACTCAAGGTAAACCGCACCAAACTTGACTGCAGAAAATACGACTTCAGCAACAGAGTGGTCAATGTTTGGAATACTCTGCCTGACTCTGTGGTTTCTTCCCCACACCCCAAAAACTTTAACCTTAGACTGTCTACTATGGACCTCACCCTCTTCCTAAGAGGCCTGTAGGGGGCGTGCATAAGTGCACCAACGTGCCTACCGTCCCTGTCCTATTGTTTCCTTTTCTTTTTCTTATAAATATCTATCTCATGTATTCAAAACTGTGCTTATTCTTATACCTGTATCTTGTAAGCGATTGACAAATCAAATAAATACTAAAATACTAAATACTAAAAAGAGGAAGTTATGCTTTTCCTCCAGACAGTGGAACAAAAAATGACAGTAATGCCATTTTGTTTGGTTGGTATGGATGGATTCACATATGTATCTTCGCTACTCAGAGACAGCAACATCAGAGATAAGTGGAATAATCATTAAATAAATAAATAAAATTTAAAAAGTCAAATCGATAATGCCATTATTGTTTCTTTAAGTTTAAAGATGGTTTTGTCAATTGTGAGTGAGAATAAAGGAAAATAAAAACACACTCTCTTAAATTTAGAATAGCTTACTTTTCAATATTGCTCCTGGAAAAAAATACAGTATGAAAGCTCTTTGAATGAATGGGCATTTCTGGTCAAGAAATAGACCGGCTTTCTGAGGAGGAAACGGGGATGATAATTAAGGGCCCAAATATCCTAAGTATCTTCTCATTCCTAGGTCTTTTTTTGAAGAATAATATTCTACTTATATTATGTTGTTAGATTTCCTTTCTGTTGGAAATGATCTCTGGACAGCCCTTGAGGTGGAGAAGGATTATTAGTAGCACGTGTTGTGACTGTCATGCTTAAGTGTGTTCCAGGGTTCGATCGCTGGCATTATTCCTCTTCCAAGAAGCTCCATAGGCCTCTGGTAATTTCACAAACAAACTGTCAGCTGTGGAAGCCATATTTGTATTGGCCATATATATTTTAGAAGCTTTGAGGCTGCCACAGTTAGTGCCTGGGAATTTGGGAGGGGGCAATTCTTAGCGAGTAGTAGATTAGATTCAACAACATTCTTCTTAAAAGTCAAGGACAAGTCATCCTGCACCTGGTTAGGAGTGGACCAAGGTTTTGACTTCGGATAGAATGACATTTGATTGGGCCATATGATGGATCGATGGGTACAGGGGATGGATCTTTGATTTCACTTGGGGAAGGGAAAACCCGGAAGTTTTAGATTTGGGGTTTCCCAGATGTGCCAAGATGATCTCTTTAATAAATTCTTACTTGGATGAACTTTTGTCTCTGAGTGCTGAATGAAATTGGGAAGTTTCTTTGGAATGCTCCCAGAGTTTGTAATAAATGGGTTTCAGTTGACAAATTCTTGCTGTCAATGCAATTAATTAAATAATTACATTTAAATAAATATGTATATTACCAAAATCTTCTGTGATAGGTTGGCTTGCTGTTATATCAAGATGTAGTAAACAAAAGCTGCAAGCCAGTGAAAGAAGGAAAACCTATCTTAATAATTACAATCATTTTCTAGTACATACCAGAATTAGAAAAAAAAATGCAACTTCAAAAGAACAGTATAAAATTCAAATACAGCTTGAAACCTATCTTTTTACATTGCAAAAAAGCAAACAAATGGAAAAACTCAAATCAAAATCAAAATCTTACAATGTGTCAAACGGAGAAAGCATCTGAGTTAAGCAGATGTGAAGTAGAACAATCCTCTCTGCCTGCTTTGAAAAAAAGCCCCATTGTGTTTACAACAGCTTACTCGCAGCTAAAAATAAAGAATTTCAGCCTGAGATTGCAATTCTAGTAATTGAATATAGGTCCGATCAGCAGAATGGTAAATTCCTTTGTATATTCATTTTTACGGCCGTAAAGTATGAAGAATAGAGAAGAAAAAATACCGCTGAATTTTCAAAAGTCCAAAAACAATGCTAACGCATCACCACCAACATATTAATTTCAGGGATCTCTCGGTAATGCCATATACTCTGACATGACTTAGAGCTGCTTTATCATTGATAAATTAATACTAATAACACTGTTTTATTAATCATATGTTTCTACTACTTTATATGTCTCCCATCAATGCTGGATAGTGGGCAGTTCACATATCTGTCTGTCTGTCCCTATTGTGTTTCCCCAAAAATAAGACTGGGCCTTATTTTAATTTTTCCTCCAAAGTTGCATTGGGCTTATTTTCTAGTCAGGTCTTATTTTTGGGGAAACATGGTATCTACTTATCTGCCTGCCTGCCTGCCTGCCTGCCTGCCTGCCCGCCCGTCTATCTATCTATCTATCTATCTATCTATCTATCTATCTATCTATCTATCTATCTATCATCTATCTACCTATCTCTATCTATCGAATCTAATCTAATCTAATCTAATCTAATCTAATCTAATCTAATCTAATCTATACATTCATCCATCCTTGTGTGAAAAATCTTGGGATGGGCTATTTAGAATAAGAGTCCATGAATACAAGTCAATCCCCCACCGCCACCCCATTTCTCTGCAGGAAATAATTTCCAGAAAAACAAGACTGTTCTTGATACTGTTGCAAGCAAGTAGGGAAGAGACAGTTAGCCAAAGGGATGATGATTTTCTATAAAGCAATGATTCAGGATGAAGGAAAGTGGGTGTGGGAATTGACACAATCATTGGCAGCAGCCCAGGACAAACAGTGACTGGTTGATTAGACTGTGAATGAAAACAGAGTTTATGTGTTATCTCCCCCCAACCCGCAGCAATCATGCAGCACTGGAAAACCGAGAGAATGAGTAATGCGTGATGCAGCCCAAAATATAGCACAGCCCCTCATTTCATGCACAGCTAAATTTTGGTTGGTCTTCATTCCATAAGATGGTTGTATTGCACATTGATGTGATTACATCAAGTGTCTGGCAATATTGATTGCAAAAATAAGATGGTGTTGTTCCATTATCTATCTAGGTTATGGTAGATTACTACCGGAAAACATTTTACACATTTATCTGTAAATCATCACTTTTCCTTTTTGTTTGGTCATTTCCTCACAACTCCCTCACCGTGAATTTATTTAACTATATTTAGAAGATTCATGACACAGCCTTTGTCTCACTGCCAGCCCACTGTGGAAGCTGCCTAGATTTCTTCTCAACTATTCCAGACTGAAAGTAGATGTTCAATTTCTCTTGACACAACTCTTGGTATATATAAAATCTACAAAATCTCATGTAAAATTTTGGTGCCCTTGCTTTTCCCCATTACTAGGCACTGACCATCCCAGAGCCATCTGCCTGTGTACTGCCTTACCACAGAACACCACTATCGTATAATACCAGTATAATAATTGTACAGTATAAAACAATACTTTATAGTTTTAATGTTTCAATGTTTTATACTGGTGTTTTATCAATTGTAAGCCACCTAGAGTTAACTCCAGGTGAGATAGGTGGCCATGAAAGATACATAAATAAATAATAGTGTTATTGAAATGTATTCAATAATTTCTCAAAAGACTAGTAGGCCTGCCTGCCTATGTATTTGGACTGCATTGCTGGTTCTGTCCCAGACAATTACATTAATGCATTTGGGATACTGGCAGTTACATTGAAACTCGTAAGAGTTTTACCAGTCTTTCCTTCTAGTGCAAGTGATGGGAACACTGGCAAACTGTTTACCATTCTTTTAAAAGTCTAATAAACCTCTGTCTAAATATAGACCTGATTATCGGTTGCCAAGGTAGAGGACAAACTAGGATGGAGGGATCTCTTTCAATGGATCAGGTGAGCTCTCTCCTGCCTTATCTCGCAGGCCCATTGATAACTGTCAACCTCACTGATCTGTACTTGGGCTATGTTTGGATACAGGTCTACCTTTCTTTCAGAAGACAAGAAGACTTGTGTTCAGAAACAACTCAAGCAAAGCTTGCTAGCACAAAGCTTTTCTATGGCAGTGCAGAGAGCCACAAAGATGGAGAAACTATGCAGAACTATAACTTCAAAACAAATACTAAAACAAAACCCCGGGAAACAGAAAAACAGAAAAAGCGTTAGAAAGAAGGTCTGGTTCCACTCAAATCCATTGTGTCAGTAAAGGAGAGGTGGGAAAACAAAGGCAAGCTTTCAAGATTCTATGGCTATTACTTCTCTCAATAAAACGTACTGTCAAAACTGGGCATCTAGTTTCCTGACTTGGTGTTTCTCGAAGGACTGACAATCAGAGACTTGTCAGTTGGAAACCTGAAAGACATTAACCCAGGTCCAATCTTTTTAAGGGAGACTGCGGTGAGGATTTCTTTCACCAGTTTCTTCATCAGTTCCTGATAAACCATTTCCTTCAAATTGTCATAGGCTAAAACTGTAGGGCAGGACTGCTCAGAAGTGCTACTAATAGGGGAGATTAGACCTCAGTCATCAGGCCAGCACAAGTTATGTCCCGATTTTATTTTTGACAACTCAAAGGACTAGAGGAATATATATTAATGTAATGATGGAGAAAACTCCCTGTGTTTAGTGACGGATGTCTTTGAAGAGGAGAGATGAAAGAAGAGAAAGGAGGAATCTCATTTTAGATCCTCAGTTGGACTTGGGTTGATGCCCTTCAGGTTGCCAACTGACAAGTCTCCGATTGTCAGTCCTTCAGGATACACCAAGAAACTGCTGACTGGAGAATTCTGGGAGTTGAGGTCCACAAGTCTTAAACTTGCCCAGTTTGGAGACCTCTGTGTTAGGGACTGGGAGGGAGTGTTGAGAAGGCATGTAGAGGATCATAGATTGTTATAAGAAATAGAACATAGAATAATAGTGTTAGAAGAGACTTCAGAGGTCTTCTAGTCCAGTCCATTGCCCATGGCAGGAGATCCTATGCCATTCTGGACAAATGATGTTCTCACTGTTGGGAAATTTCCCCTTAGTTCTAACATGGATCTTTCTTGAATGATCTTTCATCTGTTACTTCTTGTCCTGACTTCAGATTCTTTGGATAATATGCTGACTCCCTCTTCTCTGAGATGCCACCTATACTGGAAGACTGCTATCATACCACCCCTAGTTCTTCTCTTTGTTAGACTAGAGATATCTAGTTCCAGGATCTAACCTGAGTCGGTCACAGAGACTAGAAGTTTAGTCTTCCAAGCTTTTGGACTTGTGCTGGAGCCCAACCAGGGAACTTCTCTTCCCTGGATGGGCTCCAGTACAAACCTGAAAGCTTGCACTGGTCCCATTGACTGACTCAGGTTGGATCCTGTAACATTATCTTGAAACACGTACATTCGCCTTCATTCATGTACCTAGTTCCCTCAATTGCTTACATATGGTTTAGCCTCCAGACACATTATCATCTTTCTTATTATTCTCTGCACTCTTTTTAGGGTCTCAACATTATTTTTATATCGTGGAGATCAGAACTGGATGCAGTATTCCATGTGTGGTCTCTCCAGTGCAGTGTAAAGTGGTGGTATCACTTCAACTGATCTTGAAGCTATCTCTCTGCCACCATCCGTTTGAAGTAAAACTTCACTCCTTGATAACAATCACGAAAGAAAGAAGTATGGATAAATAAGTATTAATAAAACTTATATGGGCAAGCTGGATGGTGCTATTTGATCATATCTACCATATGTTTTTTCGGTGCATTGTTCTACGGTGTTGATTGTGATGCTGCTGGGATTTCTTATAAAACATAGGAATACATTCTCCTGACACACACACACACCCATAAAAAAACCCCTCTTTAAACTGGGGCAAATGTATTGGCAACAGATTAAGAAAAGTATTGGTAGAACCCCAATCAATGCCCAATATTCTCCCTGACCAACCAGGTTGGAATGGAACTGGACTGGCAAAGTTGGATTTCATGGTGTCATTCTTCTCCTGTAGAGATAATAGCCCATAAGCTTCTAGATCAGGGGTGGGCAACTATGGCCCTTTTATGAATTATGGACTTCAACTCCCAGAATTCCTGAGCAAGCCATGCTAGCTCAGGAATTTTGGGAGTTGAAGTCCACAAGTCATAAAGGGGCCATAGTTGCCCACCTCTGTTCTAGATGCTTATGAAATTTGACTGATTTTTGCATGGGGGATGGTCCCAATGCCACAGCTGGAGAGCATATTGATGTGCTTTTATTGACTTATGGAACAGCATGGGCCTCTGATTATGGTCACTGTAATCCCAGTACAATGGAACCTAGGGCTCTCTTTCTTTTTGGTTCTCTGAAGGATGAAGCTTGTCAGGAGATAACCAGAGCATATATTATGTAAGCCCTGTCTTGAAAATAGTTGCACACAGTGTGATATATAATTATGCCCCAACGTAGCGTATGGAGACCAAAAAATTGTTGTTTTGCAGCTTCCACTGCATCGTCAAGAAGCCATCCAACCAAATATTTCAAGATGGTCCAAGGCCTTTTGTCATATTCTCTGGAGAACTGGATGTTGAAGCCTTCAGACCTGCTGTGACAAATCAGTGAGGCAATAAGAGGATAAAATCGCTCATCTAACAATTTGACTTCTGCTTTTGACACAAGTCATACTGAGTTGTTCAGCACACCATCTGGTTTAACTGCATGGGATCCCTTTCAGTTTATAAGGCCTGGGGATGTGGACAAGATGCTTGAAGCCATCAGGACTTCCACAAGCTCTGTTGACCTTTCCCACGTTGCCTTATTACTTCTAACTGAGGCAGTGAACATATGTTGGAGGGGTTGCTAGTTGGAGGACTTAAAAGAAACAGTAGCCCATCTGCTTGAAGAAACACTCCTTGGCTTCAAAGAAACTCACTAACTATTGTTCAAATATCCCTTTGTCATTTTTATCAGTTGTGGAATTTGTGTAAAATTGATTGCTGATTATTAGCTGGATTATATTCCATTAAAACAAACAGGTGTATAATTTGGGGTTTGTTTCTATCATTGTCGCTGAAGACTTTGACAGAAACACCTGTTATCAGCTTTAGACGGTAATGTCAACTCTAATGATCCAACAGGACAGGGAAAACCTGGATTTTAATGTCCAGGAAATGGCAGCTTCCTACTTTTCTTTTCCTTCCGTTCAATCGTGTCTGAATCTTGGAGACTGCCTGGATAAGTCCCTGCAGTTTCCTTGGCAAAGTATTTCAGAAGTGGTTTGCCACTGCTTCCTTTCCACGGCTGATAGAAAGTGATTTCTCCCAGTTTCTGCCTTGATGCCTAGACCAAACTGGCTTTCTAACTTCCGGTTTAAGATTACAGAATTCTATTCTTATACTTGGGCTGGAAACTTCAGTTCTTGCAACGTATGGAATCAGGTTGCTGAATGGGCTGTCAAGGTTCAGTGGGGGCATCTACGTTTGGGAAAGTTAGTTTTCCTCTAAAATTTGTTGTGCAACCCTCCATCTGTGCCTTTTCGGTAGGAACATCACAAGGATGGTTTTTGTTTCTACTTTTGTATTCTTTCTGTCTCTCCACCTGTTTGTTATATGTAACATTTTCAGTTCATCTATTATTTTGCAGGTTAGAGTGCTTCAATGTGATTTTGATAGGAAGTGATACAAAATATATTTAACATGTTTTATTATGGTTACGGTTATAACGAGGTCGGGAATTATGAATCATTCTACGGGGCACATTACCTTACACGGAATGACACCTCAAGGGCTCTTCCATAAAGCGAACTATGGTGACAGAAAATGATAACAAGATAGACAGTTATGCAGATGACTGTAAAAACTGTTACCTGCTCATCTTATACACATTTTGGTTTTGTTTCTTTTCCAAGAAATGAGAGGGCATTCACAATGCAAATAAAAGTCTTGTTCCTTAGCTTATGTACTACGTGCCTCAAATCTAGCTAATATTCATATTTATTTTATAAGCTTGTGTGTTGCCCATTCCCACGATTCTGGAAGGCTCATACATGTCCGAAAACAATATGATAATTCTAACAAAGCTAGAAAAACTGCAATGATAAAAATTAATGACAAAGGTATGTTTAAGGTATGTAATATGGAAACAAGCAGCCTCAGACCCATGGACATGTTTGTTCTATAATTCAGCCCCACCCTCAGAAAATAAAGCGTTAGTTGTTGTTAAATGCATTGTGATGGCAACTGTAAAAGGTGCCTTGTGGAGGACCTAATAGCATGGTGTGACTGGAATAGAATTGCTTGCCCTGCAAATATGTGTGTGTGAGAGAGGGTATTGTATATGTGTGAAAGAGAGAGAACTGCAGATCAGCATAAGCTGAAATTAAATTAGGAAAAAAATATATGAAACTGCGTGAAATGGTATATAGCTACTGGTTTGTCAGTCTTTATATACCTTGGATATCCCTTAATGTTTTCTCTCAACTTCTTCCAACAAGCATTCTTACTGACCTTCTTCTTGTGACATGGCTAATTCATCTACTCCTCTTTGTGTGTTGTCAACACACAATAACTGAGATGATCAGAGACAAACCAACTGGTGTTCTGAGATGTTGTTCTTTCTCGTTGACTCCCTCTCATTCATGGGAGAAGAAAGTGATACAACTTTGATGGGCCTCACCCTAGACAGAGAGGAGGATTTCCCACCTGTTTTTTCCCATTTTTATCCACTTTCTGGAAATTAAAATAACAGCAAAGTGGTATGTTTTTCATCTTGTTCTTGAGACAGTGGATTCATAATAGCAATAGCACTTAGACTTATATGCCACTTCATAGTACTTTACAGCCCTCTCTAAGCAGTTTAGAGAGTCAACTTCTCGCCCCCAACAATCTGGGTCCTCATTTTACCCACCTCAGAAGGGGGGAAGGCTGAGTCAACTTTGAGCCTGATGAGATTCGAACTGCCAAATTGCAGGCAGCCGGCGGTCAGCAGAAGGAGCCTGCAGTACTGCACTCTAACCACTGCGCCACCATGGCGCTTCCCTGATCAACTGTCTCTGTAATTGGGTCTGCTTGTAGTTAAACCAAAGTCTCTCCTGATTAACTTATTGGCCACGTAACCCATTTTAATAGACAGTCTATACTAACTCCTATCTATGTAACCCAGTTAAGCATATCGTGTGAATACGCTCGTAAACAACCAAATTTAAAAATATCCAAGTTCAAAGGTCATACAGTAAAGAAAATTTATTACACAAATTAAGACAAAACTAATTAGAAATACAGATGCTAATATACTAAACAGATAATTAACTGCTAATTTATTAAGTACTAAAACGCAGGTTGCACATACTAAGGTAGCCTCTACAAAACAAAATATATTCTCACTATCTTTCAGATAAAAGCCTGCCCAATAGATATTTCTTTAGTAATTAAGTGATTTTGGAAATCACCTAAACTATCAACACAAGTCCGTCATTTGTAGATTAGTAGATATGGCAAAATGTAATTACTCAGAAATAATTCCATGTGTAGTTCTTGGTTTTGGGGTCTGACGTAGGACTGTAAAAGTCCCAAAAGATGAACAACATTATGATGTATTATAGTACAACGTGGGTATTTTCTTGATCTGCTTTGGGCATTTCCAATTTTTAAGAGAAAATTATTTTCCTGAGTTTGGAAAGCTGTCACCCTAGAAATTTTCAACATATCCATATTTCAAAAGTATACAATTCAATTTGAACTATTCTTGTGTTAACATATCGACAGATCCAATCAAAAACCAATGATCTAATGTGAGATACAATGCTCAACAGCATTTTAATTTGAATTCTGTGGGAACTGGAACCATTTGATTATTCTTAAAACGATGAAGCCATGTAGGAGGTCTACAAGATGCACTTGTGCTGTTCACACTTTCATGGTGTGCATGTGTAACCGTCCTCTACCTACTCTCCAAATTCTTTTGTACGTCTTTATTTTGTTTTCTATGTACTATCAAGTGCTAATTTCCCCATTGTTTATGGATGATTGCTAAGATTACATATCCTACTCATTTGAGGATCTAATTAAATGAGCTTGTCTGGAAAACACGGAGTAGTGGGAATCCCACACAGATAGTTCAGTCCTTTGGATGACTCAGATCGAGCTGGATTCTAATATAGGACAAGAGAATTGCCTGGAAAGTGAAGGGGGTGGATGGAGGGGAAAACCCGCAAAAGTTAAGGGTGCTCTACAGGCCCTGGGAATACTTTGGTGAATCTAGCAATACTTGAAATTTTCCCTTATTCAGAGGCAGGTGACAGGTGGTTACGGTTTCCTGATGTTTACAATTATCTGCAGCTTTCCTACACTCGGGAACACGCTAAGGTTTAATCACACCTCATTCCCAGCCAAACAAATATATCTCAGATGTTTGAAAAATGAAACAAAGCAGATCCTTCTGATTCGTTATTGTTTGCTGTGGGCTGTAATTATATTTTGTAATGTGATGGATCATCATAGAAATAATTAGATTCTTCCTCAACTTCTAGCTTTTGTTAAATTCTCCCAGCTAGGAGAGTTCTCAGCGACCAAGAATTGTATATGAGGAGCAGTATTCACCCTAAAGCAGGGGTGTCAAACTCAAGGTGCTTAAATCTGGCCCGCAGGGATGCCCTGGAAACAGTGAAGGACCATCCCGTGGTGCATCTGTCAGCAAAAATGGAGGACAGGAGAGCTGCGCGTGGCCATCCCAAGCTCCGTTTTCACTGACAGAGCGTTGCAGGAGGCCATCCCAATCGAAAACCGAGCTCGCAAGCTCATTTTCACTGGCAGAGCACTTGGGCCACCACAGATGCCCTTGACATGAGTGATGTCAAGCTGGCCACGCCCACCCTGGCCGCGCCCATCCCCCCCCCAAGTCAAACACAACCCTGAGGTGGCTCTCAAATGAAATCCAGTTTGACACTCCTGCCCTATAGGAACTTGGTGAGCGAAGGCTCTCTAGCAATCCTGTTGCAATTCAGGAAGAAGAACAGAACCCAAACTGTAGAATAGGCTCGAGGATGTTTGTGGAATTCCATTTCCTGATATCTTTACAGGTAGCCTGTCAACTCATAAAACATTTTGTACACACGTTTTATAGTTGTCAACAGAAAGAAGAGGGGGGAGTTTCAAAGAGCAGGCGGCAGTGCGGAATCGAAAGTACATTCCATTCATATTTTCTTCAAAGACTGATTAGATGGCTGACGCTTCTGCCGAGCAAAAATCGAATTGGAGAGCATGATTGATGACTCTTGGCTATGGACGTGTTTCATTGGATGATACACCCAGAGGGGTGGGGTAGGGGGAAAACAGGATCAAGGGTGACAGTGAATTACGTATCTCAGAGTTGGTTACGCCCAGGCTAATGAGGGATGTTAACTTCTAATAAATCCTTTCTGGTTTTAGGAGTGTGGCCCGAGGCTCATGATTTAATTGGAGTAACTGCTGGAATCCTGACATAGCCTTCAACTGGTGACCATTTGCTTAGTGACCATTCAAAGTTATGACAGCGCTGAAAAAAGTGACTTACAATTGGTCCTCACTGGATGACTGTTGCAGCATCTCTAGGATCACCTGATCAAAATCCAGGTGCTTGGCCACTGGCATGGATTTATGACAGTTGCGGCTATCCCAGGATCCTAGGATTGCCATTTGTGACATTCCCAGGTGCCTTCTAACAAGCAAGTCAATGTGGGAAGCAGGATTCACTTAATGACCACAGCAAAAAACAAAAGATCATACAATGGGGCACAGCTCAACTAACAGCTGCATCGCATAGCAGTGGAAGTACCTGTTCCAATTGTCTGTGGAGATTCTCCGTCCTCCAGGTCATGGTTGTCCCAAAGGTGCTTTTTCAAGAGGCCACCGGACTTTCTGGTTTTTCGTTGAAGACGTTTCACTTCTCATCCAGGAAGCTTCTTCAGCTCTGACTGGATGGTGGGGAAACAGAAGGATTGATACGTATAAACTGAAGGATGTATGTGTATAAATCCTTCCATTTTCTCCACCATCCAGTCAGAGCTGAAGAAGCTTCTTGGGTGAGAAGTGAAATGTCTTCAAAGGAAAACCAGACAGTCCAGCTGCCTCCTGAAAAAAAAGCAACTTTGGGGACTGTTCCAATTGTGGTCATAAACTGAGGATTACCTGAATTCAGATCACAAAAGACACACAAGAGGTATCATTAGAAATGGGTTTAGAGTAGGTCAAATCGCATTCCAGACAGTAAGCTTTTACAAAAAAAGCAAGCAGTTGAATTGCTACCAGTTGAGTAGCGATCCTTCTTTGATATGCTTTCAAAAGCACTACATGTCTCAGGATCCCTTGTTCTCAGGTTCCAAAAACAAAGAAAGATATGATGATATTCTTCTAAGCAGCTTCCTTCCCTCATTTATAGATAGAAATCTTGCCAATCTCAAAACAGTTTACTTGTCCCACAAATCATACACTCTAGTTACTATTAGGGAGAAACAGTTTTCATTCTCCTTCATGTGGGAACTAGAACAGCTGCCAATTCAAAATAGTCAGCAAAATCTAGAATTTCCACAAACCTCACGTTATATTCGCCCAAAGCTATGGAGAGAAGTACGGATTGTTTTAAGGTACAACAGAAAGTTTTCACTATGGACCCTGTTGCAATTTCAATCATGGGGGAAAATATACAACTCAGAATTAAAACAAAAATGTTTATTTCATAATATGAGCCAGCTGTGTACTACAGGTGCCAAAAAAGCCAACACAGTTCTAGGCTGCATAAACAGAGGGATAGAATCAAGATCATGTGAAGTGTTAATGCTGCCTTGCTAAGGCCACCCTTGGAATACTGCATCCAGTTTTGGTTGCAATGATGTAAATAAGATGTTGAGACTCTGGAAAGAGTGCAGAGAAGAGCTACAAGGAGAATTAGGGGACTGGGGGCAAAACATATAAAGAACAGTTGCTGGAATTGGATATATCTAGTTCAATGAAATGAAGGATTACGAGTGACATGATAGCAGTGTTCCGACATCTCAGGGGCTGCCACAAAGAAGAGGGAGTCAAGCTATTCTCCAAAGCCCCTGAGGGCAGGACAAGAAGCAATGGATGGAAATTAATCAAGGAGAGAAGCAACCTAGAACGAAGGAGAAATTTACTGACAGTGAGAACAATTAATCAATGGAACAATTTGCCTCCAGAAGTTGTGAATGCTCCAACACTGGAAGTTTTTAAGAAGAGATTGGATAACCATTTGTCTAAAGTGGTGTAGGGTTTCCTGTCTAAGCAGGGGTTTGGACTAGAAGACCTTTTAATGTTCCATCCAACTCTGTTATTCTGTTCTGTTCTGTTCTGTTCTGTTCTGTTCTGTTCTGTTCTGTTCTACTCTACTCTACTCTACTCTACTCTACTCTACTCTACTCTACTC
>NW_020769384.1:338919-350405 GCF_900518735.1 Pseudonaja textilis
TCTACTCTACTCTACTCTACTCTACTCTACTCTACTCTACTCTACTCTACTCTACTCTACTCTACTCTACTCTACTCCACTCCACTCCACTCCACTCCACTCCACTCCACTCCACTCCAACTTACCATATGTAATGGCACAGGTTTATGATCATCATGGGCTGGGAGGCCATGTTAAAAGTTTCTATTAGTCCTCCAACAATTAGGATGGAGCTCTTGATAGTTTTGTTTTGGTTTTGGCACCGGGCTTTCTTGTTTTGAAATGGTTAGGAAAACATCGTCTCAGGAACCAGATCCTCTCTCCTCTCTAATGCGTACTATTATTTTAATTACTACATTAAGTGAACGGTGCCGCTCAAATTATTGAAACTCACAGAAATGTAATTATCATATAATGATGATAAACAAAGCAAACATGAGAAGTAAAACCCCTCCCTACTTATGTCAAGAGGTTATACAATAGAGGACCAGAATGGCTGTAATTCCAAATATGTGTTCAAGGGAGAAGTGAAATTACCTCTCCAGAATGCAATATCTTAACGAATTAAAAAGATAAATACATTATGCTACATATCTTAACAGCTGCTAGGATTTCCTATGCATAATTTTGGAAATAGGAAAATGTACCATCAGAGGATGTTGTTATAAAATTTTTTTTAGATTGTGCAGAGATGGACAGACTAACAATGAAATTAAGAGACAAAGAAGAGTTGATATATTATAATGTCTGAGATGCCCGGTATGAATGGTTTAAGAATAAAAAGAAATCAAAATGGCTATTAGGTAAAGAATAAGAAACTATGTAAATACTTATATCTATATTCATATCTATCTATATTTATTTATATATTAAGTTGAAATTGTATAATGAAAGAAATGTGTATATAGAAAGATGATAAGGAAATGTAAAAGATGTCTTGACATTGATATAATAATGTATAAAGTTTTATTTTATGTTTTTAAATTTTGAAAACTAAATAAACTTTAATAATTGAGAAAAAATATCTCAATGAATTAAAAAATAATGTCTGTCTTTATTGATTTAATAAGAAAGGTAGCGATAAGGGAAAGAACCATAATCTGAATTGGCTGCATGACAACATGTGAAATTCCCAAATCATTCTGACATGTAAAGAATCTATTATAAAAACCTTTGTTGATTTTGCTTTTATTATAGATTATCTTTTTACACGTCAGAATGATTTGAGAATGTTATCACTGCCTTTATAATCAATGTTGATTATATAATCAGAATTGAATTCTGAGAGCAGTTCCACAGGGCTACCAGCATCTGCCCTGTAGACCGTACAACAATTGTTATGCTGCCCAGTGTCCTTACAATCGTCTCCTCAGAAGCTGCCCAACACAATGTCGCTCTCCTCATCTTTGTTCTTGATTTCTTGTGTGTGTTTTCTTGGCAGGAAACAAAAACAAAACCTTCTGTTTTGGCTAAAAAAAAAAACGCTGGCGAAATGATGGATCAAAGGAAATGCCACATGTCCTGAATGGTATTCAAAGATATAGTCCCATTTTGTGGAGGGAGCAGGGGGGGGACTTCCAATTTTTAGATGGTTGGCCCAGGATTCAAAGAATGGTGCCTATTTCTCAGTATCAGATGAAGAGGCATTTTAGTAAGGTGTAAATTCTTTGCGCTGTATAATACACCACAACTGAGTTCACAACAATTCTAAGGTAGACGGTTAAAACAAAACAATAGCAAAAAACATACAGTGGTGGGATTCGACCATTTTGGACTGGTTCGGGCAAACCGCATGTTAAAGTTATATCTGGTTTGCCGAACTGGTATTTCAACCAAACAGCTGGCCCTGCCCTCTCCATCCCTCCCCTCCCAGGACTCTCCACGCAATGTGGGTAAGAGCAGGGTCTGCGTGGAAATTCTGGGAGGGGGAAAACGGGCTTTCCAGAAGTCTGGAAACAGGCCTTTTTCCGGCATCTGGTGGGCCTCCAGAGCCTGGGGGAGGCTGTTTTTGCCCTCCGAGAAGCCCGCGGGAAGCCTCTGGACCCTTGGGAGGGCGAAAACAGCCTCCCCCAGGCTCTGGAGGCCCCATGGAAGCCGGAAACAGGAAGTTCTGGTAGACCACACCCACCATGGCCACACCCACCCAGCAACCAGGCAGCGAACCGGTTGCTGGGATTTTTGAATCCCATCCCTGGAACCATAGGTATCCTAGATATTACAACTCCACGCTGTACCAAAGTAGCTTTGTGGATCCTTGGATTTGACTCAATAATTTACTGATAAACTTAATTTTGCAATAGTATTTGGTATTAGTGAATCAGCTCTTACAGAAAACTTACTGTTTAGGCAAGACTTTCTCTTGAATAACTCATGTGAGAGTATAAAGACATTTCTAATTTCAACTACCAACAATCCCAAGCAGTAAACTTTCCAGCTATGAAAAAATGCATCAGTAAGAAATAATTTTGTTGGAAGTACATGGAAGAAAGGAAATGTCTTAATTTTGATGGCTGCAATACGAGTATCAACAGAGAGAAGACAATGTTACAGATAGAATGGAAATTTGTGCATCTTATACAGAAGCTACAACCAAGAATATTGGAGAAAGCATTACTGCAGGCAGTATATCTACTGATAAGCATAATCCACAATAATTGCTGTAGCTGACATGTATCTCAGCAACTATTGAGCACCATGTATATGGTAGGAGATGAAATGCTAGTGCTGAGATTGTTAATATATTGTCATGACTTGTTGCCTGGAAGCTGTGAAAAACTGGATGGGAAGAGGAAAAAAATATCTGAAACTGAATTTGAGTAAAATGGCAATACCATCTGTCCAGAAACTGTTGGATTTTCTTTTGGCTCTGGTTATTATTCTGGACAACAAAGCACGCCTCATGAAGGAACAGTTTTGCTATTTGGGAGACTGTCCTGAACTCATAATTATTGTTAAATAGGCAGGTGGATCTTATGGCTGGGGGAGGCTTTTGCTCAATTTTTCTGGTGCACTATTTTGGCCCCATCCGGAGCAGGAGGACATGGAAATGGTTCCTCTTTTCACCTCTACCCTGGTCTACTGTAATGCTTTCTAAAAGGGGTTGCTTTTCAAGACTAGACAAAAGCTGTAATTAGAACAGAATGCCGCACTCAACTTTCTGGCTGAAAGGGTATGTGGGAATGACCTGGGAGATTGGGTCCAGAGATGCTGCCAACCTTGGCAGCTTTAAGACTTGTGGACTTCAATTCCCATAATTCTTCAGCCAGCTTTGCTGGGAGTTGAAGTCCACAGGTCTTAAAGTTGCCAAAGTTGGAGACCCGTGGCCTAGAGAATAGTCAGATAAGACAATGGTCCCCAACCATCAGGCCCTGGAACGGTACCGATCCGTGGATCATTTTGTACCGGGCCGCCGGTTTGCTTGGGCGCCGCCATCTTGTTTCGGCGGCTCTTGAGAAAGTGCTTTTGGGTGAGCTTGTCAGTCGTCGGTTGTTGGAAAGCGGCGTTTGGGTGCTGAAGGAATCCTCGCGCCTTAGTTTCGTCGAAGGGGTGGGGGCGGCTTCGAACAAAGAGCCGTCCCGATGGCGGTGGAGTCTCGCGTTACTCAGGAGGAGATTAAGAAAGAGCCCCAAAAGCACAAAAAAGGTACAAAGGAGGAGCTGAAGGTGGCGGGGAGAAGCGGGGAACGGCTGGCTGGCCGGTCGCTTGGCTCGCCTTGCCTTGGTCGTGCATGCTGATGCCGGTACCGGTCCGTGGATCATTTTGTGATGCCGGTACCGGTCCGTAGTACAAAAAAGGTTGGGGGCTACTGAGATAAGAGACAGCATAGTCTGCAGCTGGATTAGTGGGCGGAGCAATAGGCTTCAAAAGCCCCTCCTTAATCTCTTGGGATATACAGTAATGGAGATGGGGGATTTGTACCTTCAGACCTGCAAACTTTTGTTTGAGTAGCCTTGCAATAAAGTGGAATTAGCTCATCAGGTTGTGCTTCCCGTCTGGTCCATTGTGTGTGACAGGGGTACGGGGTGAGCTGGTGGGGGTTCGCCCCTAGCTAAGATTCTGTGCAGTTCAGAGAACCCCCAAATCCCACTCCTGGCTGGCCCCGCCCACCTCATCCCACCCTGCCCCTCCCAGGAGCCCCCACATGGCCCATTGCAGGTTAGTCCAGGGCACGCATGGAGGCTCGGGGAAGGAAAAGAATGGGCCTCCCAGAGGCATGGGAAGGCTGGAAGTGGGCCTGTTTCTGGCTTCCAGAGATCCTCCGGAGTCCAGGGAGGCCGTTTTTGCCCACCGTGGTGCAGGAGGCCGACCAGGCCACACCCACTATGGCCACGTTCATCCAGCAACCGGGCAAAGAACCCGCTGATAAAATATTTGAAGCCCATCCCTGGTGTTAGAATGTAGAAAAGAACTGGATTCCCAGGAAGAAGAGGAGGGGGCACTCCAGAAGAGAAAGAGGCAACTCACTCCAGATGTTATGTTTGAGAGAAAGAAGGCGAAGACAGTCCCTTCCTAAAAGTTCAGAGAGTATATTGTAGATGTAAATAATAGAGACCTTAATAGTCCGGGAAGATTTGGTCTATAGGTGTGAAAACAATAAAGAACTTGGAAACCACCACGTATCATTGTTAGTTTTGAGCCTGACAGCCTGGTAAGGAGGCTGAACTAGCAGACAGGAGCTATTGGGATTTTTTTAATAACAGCGCAGTGGCTTCTGAATATAATTCAGTGTCAGCTTTGGAAGCCATATTGAGATTCGATGCTCCCACGCTGCCACAATTGAGCCTGAGAAAGTGGGAGGGAGGAATTCATTTGAGTATATCTAGTTAGACAGAACAAAATTCTTTTGCTGGTTCAAGGTCACTGAGTGTGGCGCGCAACAAAATGGGAATCTTACTTTAGGACGGATGGGGATTGGACCATGTGATGTGGTGATGGCTAAGCCGGGGGAATGGATTTGTAGTTTTGACTTTTGCAAGGAAGCCGGAAACTTTCAGATTTGGGATTCTACAGATGTGCCAGTTACTCTCCAAATAAAGGAACCTTTGGGAAATGTCTGCCTCGGAGTTATTGGCTGGAATGGAGGGTTGGAATGGAACCCTGACATCCAGATTGCTGTTCATTACCAAGAAAGTTCTTCATGGGTTGGGCATTAAGGGACTTTTAGGATCACCCGCTTTGAGTCAGCCCATCCAGGGCTCACTCCTCTCCCCATGTGGAATCCAGGAAGGGAGAGCAAGGAAGCAACTTTTATGAACTGTACAGTATTATAGTTTATCCACAGAAACTCATTACTGTTGCTGTTCACTTACAGGAAGGCAGTTTAAACAGAAGTGGTTAGAAAAGTATTTGATTCTTAATGATGTTGGATATAGATACCACAGGGACTATTATTTAGCTTGTAGTACTGCATCCAGTTTTGGTCGCCACGATGTAAAAAAGATGTTGAGGCTCTAGAAAGAGTGCAGAGAAGAGCAACAAAGATGGTGAGGGGATTGGAGGCTAAAACATATGAAGAACGGTTGCAGGAATTGGATATGTCTAGTCTTCTGAAAAGAAGGAGTAGGGGGTGACATAATAGCAGTCTTCCAATATCTCAGAGGCAGCCCCAAAGAAGAGGGAGTCAAGCTATTCTCCAAAGCACCTGAAGGCAGGACAAGAAGCAACAGGTGGAAACTGATCCAGGAGAGAAGCAACTTAGAACTAAGGAGGAATTTCCTGACAGTTAGAACAATTAATCAGTGGAACAACTTGCCTCTAGAAGTTGTGAATGCTCCAACAGTGGAAGTTTTAAAAAAGATGTTGGATAACTATTTGTCTGAAGTGGTGTAAGGTTTCCTGCCCAGGCAGGGGATTGGACTAGAAGACCTCCAAGGTCCCTTCCAACTCTGTTATTCTATGCTATGCTATGCTATGCTATGCTATGCTAAGCTATGCTATGCTATGCTATGCTATGCTATGCTATGCTATGCTAACATATTTTAATGGCTTGCTTAGGGTAAATGTATGTAAACCACTAAGCTTCCATAGTGTATCAGTGATAAACAACGATGTCATTCATTCATTCATTCATACATACGTACATACAAACATACATACACACACACACACATACACAGTATGTGCATAAATTGTCCTGACAGAGAAATGTTGATCATGAATTTTACTAACTAGATGTCTAAAATTGAAGTGCCTGAGTAGAAGTCAGACAATTGATCTGACTGATAGAGATTCCCAGATTGGGAAGATATTTTTAAAATAAAGGCTAATATTTAGAACAGGTGCAACTGAATATTATAGCATAATAGCAATATAGCAATAGCTGTTCCTTTGGTTTTTTTTATGTTAGAAATGAAGCCCAAATATGGATTATTAGTTATTATTTCTCTGATTTATGACCATTTGCTAAATGAATAAATCTTCAGAGGTCCTGTGAAAAACAGGATAAATGAGAGCTTTAGAACTTAAGTGCTTAGCTATCATGAATTATTATAAGAATCCAAGCTGGATATATAACCAATGATGATCCGAATAATTTATAATCAATGAGAAAAAAAAGCAAGCATCCACAGGAATGTTTTGTTATGGCTTCTTGAGCATCACCTGACTAGAGGCTGCACATTTGAATGACAGTAAAAGACAAAAGAAGTTGTCCAGGTGTTAAAACTTCTGTTGATGCTTTGAGAATTTCAGACTTCCCAGCCAATATTAGCAAAATAAATCAATCCCATCTTTACAGCCCAAGCTGTCTACGGTTAATCAAGAGGCCTAGAATTCCACATGCTGTACTATTTATTTTGCAATTTCTAAATCTCAAACTTTTATGCTGGCTTCAAACAGTCTTTCGCCATTAATCATAAATTATGCATTGATCCGTATTCAGGCTGATGAAACACAACTAAGCATGTTGCTACCAACTGGTCCTAATGTGGGATGTACGACTGGAATGGTGTTTTGCCCTATTAATTTTCTCCCTACCAAACCTAATTTCTTCTTCTCGCATAAGGTTCACTATTATCATGAAACATATATGAGTCACAAACAGTTTGAGGCATGCAACCTGAGGAAATAAGAACCATTTGGATTTCTAAAAGATCTTTAGTGCTCGTAGGTATTATAACATAATCTTGAAGCCTGCCAGAGTAATTCTCCAGCTCAACTTAAAAGTAGCATAATTAAGGCAGTTACTGGGTCTCTTTCTTATGCTTTTACCCTCTCCTGGACCAAGGAATTTTTCTATAATGGCCCTGCTATCAATCGGCCTCCCGTCTCCATGTTCTGGTTACGTATTCCATCACAAAAATTTACAATGCAAAATGACAGGGTACTGCTGGGAGTTTCTACCAATGCTATTTCTATTTCTCCCACTTTCTGAAAACAAATTATCTTTACAAACAGAGCAATATCCTATCCAACACCCCCTTGATATACTTTTGATTAAAACAATCTTACAACAGGGCTCAAGCCTGGGCCCAGCTTAGTGATTTTAGTTTGAGAATGAGTAGTAGTCCTTATGTTGTAAACTAAAATTATAACATAACTGCAGCCTTCAAACCACAGTGCTAACTGCCTTGTCTGTGGACAATGTAAGCCACAATTACTGAAATAATAGAAAATATTCCAGGAACATAATATTTTCCGCTGGAGACTAAATCACATGGTCTTCTGAGAATTTTCATTAAAAGCACAGAGTACTGTACATCATATTCCTATAATGGAGAAAATGTAGACTTTTGAAACTCTAAAAAATCAGACTCCCAAACTGTATAAAGTAACTCACTTATTAGATTCATATAAATTTTCTCATCAAGTACATTGATTTGCAGAAAATGAAAGTAGTTTGGTCATCTTTATCATCATTGAGTCTGTTTAGTGCAAGGTCTTCAAACTTGTTTAGTGCAAGGGTCTTCAAACTTGGCAAGTTTAAGACTTGTGGACTTCAACTCCCAGAATTCCTGAGCTAACAGAAGGAATTCTGGGAGTTGAAGTCCACAAGTCTTAAAGCTGCCAAGTTTGGGGACCCCTGGTTTAATGCAAGATGTGTTGATAAAAAGTAAGTTAGATAAGCTTGGTTTCATATAAGCTTGCCATCTCTGTTTTGGATGTCCACAAGGTCGCTGGCCATTGACTTCTAGCTGGTAGACAGTCTTGGCCATGGTTGGAAGGTGCTGCTCTCAGGACACGTCCATACCAGCGGAATCGGCCTTCTCTCATCTTCTCTATAACTGGTGCCACACCAAATTGTTGTCCTTTATTGATGTGGTCAAGAAGGGAGATGCCTGATATTCAACGGAGCATTCACATTTCCATGGCATGGAGATAGCTTTGGGTCCCTGTTGTTGCTCAGCATTCAGGGCCACACAGTGCAACAGGGCAGATGGTTGTCTTGTAAATCTTAGATTTAAGACGGGTTGGCATTCCTCTGTCACGTAACCCTAACATATGTCTCTCAATCACCGATGAAGGGATTATTGTAGTTGATGGAACTGTTGGGGATCAAGGACTTCTGAGATGCCTAGAAATTTGGGTTTAACTTTTGACCTACAGTTAATTGACCATGCACTTTGATCCATCCTATCTGAATTGGCTTTAATGAGTTTATGTGACAGGAGATTAATTAGTCAACAACTTGCTTGTCTCTGCTGGGTATCCCCCGCACCCCCACTTCATTCAGTATCATATTCCATTATGGCTAGATAACTCACTTATTAATATCTAGCACATAGGCTTAATGTTACGATAGGAGAAACGTGCAAGGTCTGAATTTCATAGCTGCCTTGATGCTATGAAATGTGGTTTTTGGTGGGCTTTTTAATCTTATTTGTTCACTGAAAATTTCACAATTGAATGCAATTAAGTCAACTTAAACTTCTCTGAAAGAGGTTTTGCCAATGAGTAGAAAACAGTTTGGGTTTTTAAATCACTGTGTATAATTATGTTTCTTTCAAACTGCAACAGCTTACACAAATGTATAGCTCTTTGGGGAGATGCTATTTTTTTTGTGTGATTTCACTAGTTTCTCTAATGTTTCAAAATGATGGTATTCTTTTGTTTTTCCTAGGTGTTTTTCTCACCTGTGATACCTTCAGGCTGTAGTCTTATACCTAATTATGAATAACCTCTACCAAACATTGTAACATTTAGTTCTAAACGCACGTATATAAGATTGTACAATTACTTTTTCTTCTTTGCATGAACTTTCCTGATTTCAATATAATTCATTTATCTTTCAAATTTTGTGTAGATGATCTTTCCTTCTTTCTTCCTTGGATATTGTTGTATGCATAGTGATGATATTCCAATACTCGAATTAAAGTAGAATCAGACTGAATTAACCTCTTTTAGCAGTCTGCCAGCTACTACTTTTAGAAGGCTATAATGGAGTGACAATTTTGCCACAATTAAAGGGTGAAATTTTATCTTTCTAGTTTTTTTCTATAATGAAGTTATGTTTTTAACATTGTCAATTCTTTAACATTTTTATGTTTCTTTTTAATTTCTGCACGTTCATTTTCTTCAGCATTGAGTTCTATGGTTCAGTGTTGTTCATTAAAGCTTGCATTTTTCTTTCTGTTTTTCATCTTGATTTTTGCCTTATTAGTGCTTATTTATGGAATTCATTGCTCATGGGTATTTAATTAATTCTCTCTCCTCTCTCCCCAACTTTTTAAAGAAACAAAATTGTCTATTTATGCTAGCCTATGACTAAGTTGCTATGGTTTAATTTTGGCATTCTCTTTTTGTTCCTCTAGTTTTTAATTATTTTGGGGGGTTTTTATTGCCTGCATTACACAGCAAGATGATTCAGATAACGCCTGTTTTCATATATGCTTGGTATTATGAATGGGTTATGTCAAAGATGAGTGATTTAAAATACATAGAGAACTACTAAAAAAGTACTACAACTGCCTCCATGTATAAGAGGACAAAAACCCAACAAAAGGCACAATTGCCTTCATTTTGTAACTCTTCCACAAACAGCAAAAATTGAATCTGTTCCTAAGAAATCGCAAAAAATGGGGATAAGCAACTGGAATATTGAGAGAGAGTATAGAGGGCCAATCCAATTGTCTAAAAAAGTAATTCGATAATCATTTTTATCTTTTTTCCACATGAAACTGCCTGTAAAACAAGATAAATTCAAGATATTGATGTAGCTGTGATGGACCATCAGTGTGCTCATCACAAAGTGCTGTAAAGACTAAAATAAATAAGAACTTGTTTCTTCCACTTCTTATAATGCATTGTTCATTAGGAGCCTTAATATCCTGTCAAGATATAGATATTTAGTCTCTAAATTTACTCTCCCTCTCTAAAGGAAGAGAAGATTAAGCTATAATAAAAGAAATAAAATTACTTAAGATTAAAGGCAAGCTATTGTTTAAAAGGGTTATAAATGTTCACTT
Source organism: Pseudonaja textilis (assembly GCF_900518735.1). The sequence continues at coordinate 349,302 of NW_020769384.1, forward strand.
TTCTGAAGGTAAAAACAAAATATATTCCCTTGTGTGGTACTGTATGAAAGAGGGCTATGACAACGTGCTTTGGGATGGGATTCCTGGATTTATCACTTCAGGATTTATTTATTTAAAACATTTATATAGCCCTCCATCTTATATCGAACTCTGGGCAAAGGCCTAAAAGGTTTCTGGCCTAAATATTACTATAAAAATGTACTAATTTTGGACTGACAATTTTCACAGCAATGCTAGGTTGGTTCTTCTGAAGTTTCATGTAGGTAATAGCCATGGATTGCCCACCCTTGTTATGAATTATGACCTGTTATGAATTATGAATTAGGTCTGTAGGGGGCGTGCATAAGCGCATTGATGTGCCTACCTTCCCTGTCCTATTGTTTCTTTTATTATTTTTTAATTTTTTCTTATATGTACCCAAGTATTCATAACTATATTTTTACTTATACCTATTATCTTGTAAGCAATTGACAAACTAAATAAATTAAATAAATAAATAAAATCTCCACCATCTGACTTCATCTGAGATCCTTTAAGGTTGAGCATTTTTTCCAGTGTCCCATTATGCCCTGCTTAGCATTAATTTTTTTCTATAAATCTCAAGCATCAACTCTATCCCTTCATTCTGCGCCACCCGAGGAATCCCCTCACCATGCCAAATGGCTTTGCTTTATATTGACAAGGTGCTTTATAGGAGAGTGATAACACAATTCAAATTGAAGTGATTTTTCTTAATGGCATTCATCCGAGTCTCTTATTTAGCATTTCCAGTAGAGAGGAGAAGCCTCTTTTGGCTAACGTAATTCCTGGCTGAGAGCCTTGGAGAGGTAGAAGACATTTACTTTTTAAAGTGAGGAAGAGGTGGATTACTTTATGAAACAACCCCAAAGTGGTGTTGCCAAGATCCTTCTCCCAAGGAGGGCGCCCTTTTGAGACTTTTGCACAACCCTAGAGAAACCAGCCCTCTTGTTGGAGAAGGCAGGCAAAGTAGTAGTTGAGTAATTCTACATTTTCTTCGCCCCCTTGATAATATTTTGCTTTCTTCATTTAGTAGTTGTTTCTTCTTCTTCTTCTTCTTCTTCTTCTTCTTCTTCTTCTTCTTCT
>NW_020769384.1:350415-366498 GCF_900518735.1 Pseudonaja textilis
TTCTTCTTCTTCTTCTTCTTCTTCTTCTTCTTCTTCTTCTTCTTCTTCTCCTTCTCCTTCTCCTTCTCCTCCTCCTGTTCTTCCTCCTCCTTTTCTTCTTCCTCTTCCTCCTCTTCTTCCTTCTCCTTCTCTTCCTCCCTTCTTCTTCTTCCTCCTCCTCCTCCTCCTCCTCCTCCTCCTCCTTCTCCTCCTCCTCTGTGTTCTTCTTCTTCCTCCTCCTCCTCCCCTCCCCCTCCTCTTTTCCCTCTTCACTTCTACCTCCTCTCAGCCTTTTTCATAACATTTATAGAATTGCAGGCAACCTCTGTACATTTTATTTGTGATCTCCCTCACCTATTATTTTTTCCCCCTACTGGAAATATTTTCTACTGTGCTTTTAACCTCTCTCTTTCTAATTCCAACCTACCCGAGCCCTTTTTCTTATTAGCTTCTTTGCCATGGAATCTTGCTTTAAATTTTTTTTTTTTTGAGAATTAAAACCAACTTTTAAAAAACTTTCAGATTTCCTTAAAGTGAAGAACTCCAGCACTACGTATTTATTTCCCCCGTTTTCCTGCTATTTCCACTTTATCACTCAAGTAGAAATCAGTTGGGTAACATCGTATCACATAAGACCTCTTATGCCTTCCTATTTTTTGACAATTAAAGGTGTCAGACTGGACGTATCAGCAATCTCTTGGAAAAGTTTGTCTCTCAATAGATCTCAATAGTACTGTATTCCTCATTACCACTAGCTCTTATAACTATGAAATAACTGCATTTTGTTTCTAAAAGACAGATTTCTCCTTGTGCAGGTGGTAGTAAACACTAACAGCAGGATTATTTTTATCCAGCTCTCTCTTTATTTTACTACTGACCTCCAAAATCCTTTGCTTGAAATTCAAAACAATTGTGGACACTTTTAACACTAAAAGCAACTCCTTCTTTATTTTATTGACTCCCGTTCCTTTAGAACCAACTATCCCTTTGATTGCTATACTACAGTTTTAGTAATCATCTCACTAATTCCCACTTATACCAAGAAGGAATTTTTGCCTCCTTTTGGGAAGTTCAAATTCATTGTTTCCAATACACTATATATATATTAGTATGTATTGAACCAAGGCCATACAGATTTTGTCCATGTGCTTAATGAATTTTCTGTGGTTTAATGTGTTTTCCTTATAGCACTACATTCTATAGAGCCCAGACTGCTACTGAATGTACTTTTCCCAGGTTTTCCAAATATATTAGAAATCTTTCAATTAAGCATGCCCTGTTTTTGGCCAAATGTATTTAAGTCAGTCTTTTTCAGATTCAACCCAACTCATGCTAGTAGCCCATCATCCTGATAATTCAAATAATTATTTACTTGCCATATTCTTTTTGTTTCTTATCTTGGATAACAGATAACAGATTAACAGATAAACACAGTTGGAAGGGACCTTGTAGGTCATCTAGTCCAACTCCCCACCCAAACAGGAGATCCTATACCATTTCTGACAAATGGCAGTCCAATCTCTTCTTGAAAGTCTCAAGTGATGACACTCCCACAACTTCCGAGGGCAACTTCTGTTCCATTGGTAGATTGTACTCACTGTCAGAAAGATTCTCCTTATTTCCAGGTTAAATCTCTGCTTCTGCCAATTCTCAAGCTTTATTTATAGACCTTCAAAATCTTTAGTGATATGGTTGAATCTGCAATAGATAATTATCAGTGGATTTTATAAAACTTAACAATTGTTTTTTGTCTTTAGAGATTCTCAGTCATCCAGGTAATGGTTGATCCAAAGGTGTTTTTTCAAAAGGCAATTGGACTTTAAAAAGATGTTTTGCTTCTCATCCAAGAAGCTTCTTCAGTTTTCACTCAGGCTTCATGTATTGTACAGTGTAGTTGTTGAAAATATAGACTCCCAACTTGGTCATGACCTTTATACTTACTTTGCAATATGGAGATAATAAAGCAGCCCATTTTACAAAGTTTTCAGAAGGATTCTGGAAATTGTATATTTTTACTTTTGGGGAAAAGAGACCATATGAGCAGCCATACTTGTAAATCAGGAATGAGCAATCTGCAGCCCTCTAAATGTAATTGAACTTTCATTTTCAGTAGCTCCAAATGGAGTGATCACTGAAGAGACATGCTGGGAGATATAGTTTGGTAAGAAATGGGAGAGATCCTGCTTGCTTTCTCTCATAAGTTCTGAAAAGTAAATGTATCTCACTATGGCTCACTGTTATTTGAACTCAGTTTATTGTGAATATCTTTCAGGCTGCACAACTCAGAGCCAAAATAGTTTTCAGAGTGTTAGAACATATGTGGTCTGTATTTTTTTTTTTTGAAAAACTAAAATAAGACTTGGCTAACGACATACCACACACATATTGTAATCTCAGAAGCTGGCACCAGCTGGCTGAGTTTGGACTCAGAGGTTAAGCAGGGTTGGACATGGCTAATGTATGGATGGCAGATGTGGAAAAATGAACTCATCACTTGGATTATTTTTTTGAGTTCTATTTAATATAGTAGTTTAAAGCACCAGGCTAGAAACCAGGAGATTGTGAGTTCTAGTCATGCCTTAAGAGCCGTGGTGGTGCAGTGGTTAGAATGCAGTATCGCAGGCTAATTCTACTGACTGCAGACTGCCAGCGGTTCAAAAGTTCAAGTCTCACAGGCTCAAATCTATAGAGATTCTCAGTCTTCCAGGTCATGGCTGGCCCAAAGGTACTTTTTTTCAAGAGGCAAACTGGTTTTTCTGGGGTTTTTTTGAAGACGTTTCACTTCTCATCAGAGCTGAAGAAGCTTCTTGGATGAGAAAGGGCGTTGGTACTTATCTGATACGCCCATTCTCTGTGAGCTGTGAAGAGCATCCAGAAGTAGGAGGTGCTCCAGTCTCTTCTGGAAAGGCTGGGCTTAAAACTCCGGGACGCTCCTCCTCCTCCACAGGACACTTCCTCAGCGTCCCCCAGTTTTGTGAAGACTGAGTGCCAAAGTCCGGGACTCATCACCTAATCTAGATCCCTGACTGGAACGGAACCCCACCAGATGGAAAGAAATGGGTGGGGCTGGATGCTCTTCACAGCTCACAGAGAACGGGCGTATCAGGTAAGTACCAACACCCTTTCTCCCATGAGCTGTTCAGAGCATCCAGAAGTGGGACATACCAAAGCTTGGCCTGTCCTTAGGGAGGGACTCCATCTGGATCAAAATCCACTCCTAAGCTCTGTGGACCCTCTGCAGGACTCGTCTGCCAAATGAAGCGTCCGCTGAGGCATAGGCCTCAATTTAATAATTTCTGACAAAGGGACATGGTGAAGGCCAAGTTGCTGCTCTGCAAGTTTCATCTATGGAAGCCCGTGTGGCCCATGCTGCTGATGTTGCCGCACTCCTTGTTGAGTGGGCTGCAATGCCCTTAGGAACTGAGATGGACTGGCATTCATAACTTTTAGCTATGGTGGCTCTCAACCATCTACCGATGGTCGTCAATGACACCTTTTGCCCTAAAGTGGATGGGTTGAAGGATAGGAATAGAGCCTCAGATTCTCGAAATGCCGCCGTGCGGTCTAGACAGATGCTTAAGGCCCTTTGAATGTCAAGTCGATGCCATTGATGCTCCAGTCTATGAGATGGTTTCAGACAAAAATTTGGAAGCACCAACTCCTGTGCTCTGTGGAAGGCTGAATTTATTTTAGGAGTGAACGATGGATCCAATCGGAGAATCACTCTGTCCACATGAAACATGCACAGGTCCTTTCTCATTGACAATGCCGCCAATTCAGAAATCCTCCTTGCTGATGTGATTGCAATTAGGAAGACTACCTTATATGTCAGGAATTTAAGACTATCGGTTCTTAAAGGCTCAAACGGGCCAGTTGTAAGTGCGGTTAACACCTTGTTGAGGTCCCAGGTGGGATAGCGGTGAATTACAGGAAGTCGTAAGTTTGAAGCACCCTTAAGAAAGCTGCGGACATGTGGATGGTGTGCTATGGACCGGAGGTCACCCCAGGATATCACCGAGGCTAAAGCCGCCACCTGTCTGCATAAAGTATTTGGAGACAGGCCCTTGGTCAATCCCTCCTGTAAAAAGTCCAATAATTGTCCCATTGATGGGGAAGTTGGGTCGATCTTAGACCTCTGGCACCAGCGATAGAAGGCATACCATGTGGCCTCATATATATGATTTGTTGAGGACCGTCTGGATGCTTGAATGGTGGCAATAGCATCCTCTGAAATCTGTTGGGCCCTTAAACGGCTCCGCTCAACCTCCATACGGCTAGACTGAGCCATTGTGGGTTCAGGTGAAGTATCGGCCCTTGGGAGAGGGAAACCTTTGATGGTGGAATTTTCCAAGGTTGTTCTCTTGACAGGTTCTGTAAGTCTGCGAACCACGTTCGCCTGGACCAGTAAGGGGTGACCAATATCAATTCCGCTCATTCCTCCAATAACTTCTGGATCAATCTGGGTATTACCGGGAGTGGAGGAAATGCATATAGAAGTCCGGGAGGCCACTGACATCGCAAGGCATTGACAGCCTCCGCCCCCTGAGTCGGGTACCTTGAAATATACCGGGGCAATTGGGTGTTGAGAGGAGAGGCAAATAGATCGATCACCGGTTGCGCAAACCTCCGCACTGCTTCCTGGAAGACAGATGGGTGTAGGCGCTACTCTGCCTGATCTATCGTGGCCCTGCTGAGCCAGTCTGCTTGTGTGTTTAAGGCCCCTGCTATGTGTTCTGCCTTGAGTGAAAACAGATTGGCCTCGGCCCACTTCAACAACTCCCCCAAAAGGGAAACCAGCAGGGAATGGCGCCTGTGATATTTAGGCACGAACTTGAGCCAGCCGTTGAAAAAGGCAGGAAACCAAAATCTCCACTGCTAATGTCTGAGAAGTCTAACGAGCCGCTGCTGCTGAGGCTCTAACTTGCGAGTTAAATGCTCCTGTCAGATGAAACGGCAAGGCGAAGTAAGCCGCGGCTGTGAGTGCTCCGCTACGATCGCAGAGAAGACAATCGGAAAGTTAGATAAGGTAATTGCCTGAGGCGGTCGCCTCAGGCTGCCCATGGAGTGGCAGGCTCCGCTAGTTACAAAGAAACCGTTTTTAAACTGATCGAGGCAACCTAATAGAGGCACAAGCCTGAAAAAAGCCAAATTAAACGGGGAAGATTTTTACAAGCCGAAATAACCCAAGAGCAAACCTGAATCAGAAAACCGTTCCAGTCAGGGAGTGCACAACCTCTTACCACGAAGGCTGAGCTAAAACTGGGGGATGCTGAGGAGGAGTCCCGTGGAGGAGGAGGAGGAGCATCCCGGAGTTTTAAGCCCAGCCTTTCCAGAAGAAACTGAAGCACCTCCCACTTCTGGATGCTCTGAACAGCTCATGGGAGAAGTGAACCTCTTCAAAGAAAAACCAGAAAGTCCAGCTGCCTCTTGAAAAAGCACCTTTGAGTCACAGGCTCCAGGTTGACTCTTCCCTCCTTCTGAGGTGGGTAAAATGACGATCCAGATTGTTGGGGGCAAGAGGCTGACTCTGTAAACTGCTTAGAGAGGTATATACTGTAAGTCTAAATACTATTGCTTAAACACAAAACTGACTTCGGACTAGTTCTTTCTCTCAGCCCCAGAAAGCAGACAATATCAAACCACTCCTGAAAAACCTTGCCAAGAACTTTGCAGGGACTTGTCTAGACAGTCTCAGAGAATTGGGCACAATTGAACAGATGGACAAAAAAAATCTATAAAGGTCCCAAAGTAGCTTTTTTCACGAGGCAAACTACACTTTCTGCACCAGAAAATCCAGCTGCCTCTTGAAAAAAGCACCTTTGGGACAACCATGACCTGGATGACTGAGAATCTCCACAGATATCTGATAAAGGGTTTCCTGGTTAGTAGGCATCAGAGGTGGTATTCAGCAGGTATTCTGACCAGTTCTGGAGAACCGGTAGTGGAAATTTTGAGTAGTTCAGAGAACCAGCAAATCCCACCTCTGACTGGCCCCGCCCCCATTTATTCTCTGCCTCCTGAGTCCCAGCTGATCGTCTGGGTCTTCTTTGGTTGCCCTGAACTTGAGAACGGAGCTGAAAAGCAGGTTAGTGGGGTGAGGAGGGAACGTGGATTTTGCAGGAGTGGAGAGGGAATAGAGATTTTACAGTAACCTTTCTTTGCCATGCCCACCAAGCCACGCCCACAGAACCAGTAGTAAACATTTTTGAATCCCACCATTGGTAGATGTTTATGTTATTAATTAGCATTTTTAATGTATTCATTTCTGTTGCTTTTATCATGGTAAACCACTTTCACTGGGATTTACAAAGAACACAGAATTCCTTTAAGGGTGTTTCTCCCCTAAACACGGAGAGAGAGATGTGGAGAGGAAACTCCATATGCTTTTCTGAACATCTTGCATGGAATAGAAGAGAAGCAATGAATAAACTGAATTCAAAAATTAATAACCAAAGAGTCCCCGAATGTTCAGAATGCGTTTAGCATGCTTTCAATGGCGATCATGATTTAAAAACAATTAAAAGAAATCAAGGACTGCAGCTAAATTTATATAATGAATGTAGCCCTTAAAGCAAATATGTAATATATGAAATTGCCTGAGTGTATTTGGCAGGTTGCTTCATCTCATTTATTCCAGTATTATCCTCTTGAGGCTATTTCCATATTATACTTTCAAGCCGTGGGAATGTTTGCAAAGCTTTGCAGAGAGAGGGCTTATATAAATGACTGTGCTAATCTATGCAGGTATGAGCAGGCTGGTCTTCTTAGTATATTTGTGGTTTCTTACAGATATTCAAGAAGTATTTGTTCAAGGTGTTTCTGACACTTTTAGCTTTCGGAAGCATTATTTAGTACTGTAAATTAAAGACATACTGCAAAATCCCCATTCCCTCCCTACCCCACTAACCTGCTTTCCAGCTCCGTTCTCCTGTGCAGGGCAACAAAAGGAGACCCAGCCAATCAGCTGAGACTCGGGAGGCAGAGAATAGATGGGGGCGGGGCCAGTCAGAGGTGGGATTTGCTGGTTCTCCGAACTACTCAAAATTTCCACCACCGGTTCTCCAGAGTTGATCAGAACCGGCTGAATACCACCTCTGGATAAAATACACTTTCTTAGCTCATACTGACGGCTGTTGCATGTAGAAAAAGAAATGTGGATTTGTCCGCTATCCTTCCATAAAATGAAAATAATAATTTAATAATTAAGGTTAAGTTGTGTGCAAAAATGCTGACTGTAACACAGTAATGTTTCATGACGCAATTTGGGATGAGATTACAAGCACTTGTTTATCATGAACCATTGTGACCTTCTGGCCTCGATTCCTCACTAAATGATGAAATCCTAAAGGGAGGATTTTTTCATGTGGGATTCAATATACCTTGCCTTTGAACTCTTTTAGATAAGGAAGGTGTAAGCCAAGACTAAAGATCCTGCAAAGCTTGTCTGAATCCATATTTGTAAAATATGAAATGGGTGTAGTGCCCTGGGCTTGGATAATAATAATTATTATTGTCATATATACATTGTCTAATGATAGGAATAAATGGCTGGAAATTAAGAGGCCTCTGGGGGAAGGATCAGCAGCAAAAATGCCTAGGTTTCCCCAAACTCAAGTAGCTTTCTGCCAATGAATGGGAAAAACAGAAAATAAAGACAAAGGACTGAAAAGAAGTTGGGTGTGGACAGAAAATCATATCATTCTCTCCTGGATCCTTGTCTCAGCTATCCTGAATGAAGACAGAATGTCGCACAGAGAAATTAGAAGTCAACACTCTTTTGGAAATACAAGAAAAGAAATCACAGTACTGTTGTATCCTCTTGCAGCCCTTCAGGTATGCTTATTCCCAACCACGATGGCTTTTGGCCATGATAGTCAGATAAGAGTTGCAGTCCTACACATCTGGACGTTCCCAGCTTGAAGAAAGCTGTTATTGCTTCAACTTTGTTTTTAAAATGCTAACCAGGATGAGGCCTCATTCACCAAATTCAAACTCAAGGAGCTCTTCAACATACTCTCTCTCTAGAGCAGGAGTGTCAAACTCAAGGCCCAAAGGGTGCTTAGATCTGGCCCTCAGGGTTGCCCTGGAAACAGCAAAGGACCGGCCTGTGGTGCCTTTGCCAGCGAAAACGGAGCTCTGTTTTCACCAGCAGAGGGCTGCAGGAGGCTGTCACAGCAGAAAACGGAGCTTGGGAGCCCATTTTCATTGAAAGAGAGCTTGGGCCGGCACAGGTGCCCCAACATGAGTGACATTGAGCTGGCCAGGCCCCCCCGCCCCCCCCCGAGGTCAAACGCAACCCTGAGGCAGCCAGCAATGAAATTGACACCCCTGCTCTAGAGTAGTAAGATCCTGAAAAAAGTGTCATTCAATCAATGTCCTGCTCAAGCTACTACCAAACCTACAGGATCAAACTATCCCAAGTCTCCACATAGAAAGGGAATGAAGTAAATTGCTAAGGCCTATGTTAGCCCTTCTCATTTTTACTTGTTTGAGAGCATGTTAGGTCATTTGGAAACAGAGTTGGAATCTATATTAATCTATAGTAATCTATATTAAGCTGTTCTTCCTAGAATATTAAAACCTCAGTGACAGTTATGATATTAGCATGGCATCGTGTCAATTTTGTAAGTGTTTTTGCCACACCTTTGACCTAAGCATAGCTGAAAAAAAAGAGAGAGGAAGTCCTGTATTTTAAACAGAACTATTGTGTTCAGTTTTAAGAATTGGAACTAACTGTAAGACTATTTTCATAGTGTCATTGCTCATCTCTATTAGAATATTAAAAAAAAATGACTCATCACACCACCATTCTCATTCCACACAAATGATGGAAGGGAAATAATAACAACAGCAACATGTTCAATGTTGTTTAATGTCTGCTGATGCTCTGTGCGCCCCTTGAGCTCCATTTTTGTTGGCAGAGGGCTAACAAAACAAATTAAAAACAAAACAAGGGAGAAATGTTTTCCCTTCTGCATTTGAGCATGCATGAAGGGAGAGCAAAAGGAGAAAGGGAAGGATGAAAGACAAAGAAAAGGAAGGAAAGTTGGGAAGAGAGCAAGGAAGGAAAAATGGGGAAAGAGGGGAAGGAAAGACCTGGAAATATGGAGAAACTTTCTGACAGTGAGAACAATCAACCCATGGAACAGAAGTTGCCCTCGGAAGCTGTGGGAGCGCCATCACTTGAGACCTTCAAGAAGAGATTGGAGTGCCATCTCTCAGAAATGGTGTAGGGTCTCCCGCTTGGGTGGGGGAATTGGACTAGATGACCTATAAGGTCCCTTCCAACTCTGATTATCTGTTATCTGAAGAAGAAAGGAGAATGAAGAGGGAAGGAAAAAGAAAGGAAGGGAAAGGAAACAGATTATAATGAGAGTGAGAGAAGGTCTGAGGAAGTCCTGCCTTAGCATTTGGCCACAGGTGCCCCTGACATGAGTGACGTCTAGTTGGCCACGCCCACCATGGCCACATACACCATGGTCCCCCCAAAGGTCAAACACAACCCTGATGTGGCCCTCAGTGAAACAGAGTTTGGCACCCTTGCCATAAAAGCTAAGTTTTCAGGAACCTTTTTCCGAGGCTCGAGATACATATTTAATGGGAATGGAAGCAGTGCCACAGAAAGGTGAGGTGACTGCATACCATTGTTTTTCCAATCATGATTGATTCCAATATTAGTTCTCATGGCAACAAACAATTTGGAGAAAACTCACTCATGGTGGTGGCCATTGAAGCAACTGCTTCTTTTGGAAAGAAGAGTTAGGCAAGGAGTCTAACTTTAGCAAACTTCAGAACATATCACACTCCAGATAGGAACCAAATAGTTATTCCTTCTTTGCTGACATGTTTTGTAGGTCAAAATGAAAGTTTTTCAATAATTTATTTGATCAGGTGAGAGACTGATTCTCACTTTTGCTAGGTTTGGCATAATGGCAATTAAATAACATATAATTATTAGGCCAGGCCATGGTAAAAATACTTGAGTTATTTGATTTAATAATTAAATAAACACCATTTTAAGATAATAAATAAGCGATAGAAGATAAACTGATAGTGTTTCAAGTCAGAGAGTTAGCATTAATAAAATACTGTTGAGGTCATCCTTAAATTTATTACATTTATGTTTCTAAGTTTTATTGATGCTGAGATTTGTAAACTTTTAAAACCTATTAGTATTTAAGTAGCCCTTTAATTTGATGTTGAAGTCTAATAAACTTAATTTAAATTAATGGTCTATCATTAATCCCAGTTCCTTTTTAATATTCTAAGGAGTCTACTAATATCTTTTATTCTGTTCCATAAATTTAATATGTTTATTAAGTATTCAATTTGCCTTGCATTTTTTAAAATTTTTGTTATATAATTGCATTGCACTAGTCAATGATCATAATAAAAAACTAAAAAAAAAAGACATACAGAGACATAGGTATGTTCCTCCTGGAACAGAGCTATGAAAATAAATAACCCACTTATTTTACAAGGAATGTTGAGAAATAGTTCTTAAAAATGAAAGAAGAGATGGAAACTGTAAAATGGGGCATTTTCAGGGGTGGGATTCTACCAGTTTGCACCTATTCACTAGAACCGGTTGTTAACATTCTAAGCAGTTTGGAGAACTGGTTGTTAGAAGAAATTCCTAGCCTAATCCTGTAAGGAAGGCAGGAAGGAAACATTCTGGTGTTGCTTACAGAAACTGCCTCTCCTTTAACCCTTATTACATTCTTGGCAGGACTAGACTTCCTGTCTCTGGAACATCTCTGGAGGTTTTTTTCCCCTCCTTTGCTGGTACTTTGCTTGTGTGGAGTGACCATTCAAAGTTACAATGGCACTGAAAAAAGTGACTTATGACCATTTTTCACACTTATGACTCATGCAGCATCCCCACAGTCATGAGAGGCCAGGCGAGGAGATGCGTGCCTCGATGTGAGTGATGTTGAGTTGGCCACGCCCAGCCAATAACATGATCACCAAGCCACGTCCACCCAGTCACATGACCACCAAGCCACGCCCACCACCTAAGCCACGCCCACAGAACTGGTTGTTAAAAATTTGAATCCCACCCCTGGGCATTTTCTTCATGTGATATATCTTTCAAATAACAGCTTGAAAGAATAGTTTGAGAATTTGAACTAACTACCCTCTAACAACCAGGTTCAGATTTTAGAACTGGAGATGATTCAGGGACATATTTTTTTAAGCAAGAATGACCAGTCCTGCTTCTCTTTTTAAGAAATCAAATAGTAATCTTTAAGTTTATTCTAGTGGGCTCTTTGGAAAAATCGGTTTTAGATTGGGGGAGGAGGAGGCTGTTTTGGCAGGCTACAGAATAAGAAATTGGACTGCCGTTGGGACATTATAAGCTAAACAGGAAAAGGCTGCAATTTGAGTAACATAATCTTATTCCCATCCGTTCCATTTTTTTTTTTAAGTGATGGGAACGTTTGTGAAAAACTGAACTTTTCAACCTATGGTAGTTTTGGTTTCTCCGAGTTCAGTTCAGGTGAGCCACTATTTTTCCAAGCTATTCAAACCTTTGTGTTGTACAGTCTAACTTCATCTTCTCCCGTAAAGAATGTAAGGATCCCTGCGGTGGAGGAGGGGAATTATTTCAGGATAATCCTTACTTTGGGGATTCAACTCCAAAATTAGGTCTGACCTCATAAACGGAATCATAAATTCCATAAAATTAGGTCTGGCATAAATAAATGGAACCAAACCAGCATGGACGAGTAATAGAATTCCTATACAAATCTACACAAAAATCAGTGTGTACAGTTTGTCATTTTCATGTCTCTTAACGTGATCTTTTAGAGCCCTTTATGCAGCAAAGAGGTTAATGCTAAAAACTATTTTTTATATAAAAAAAAATATTGTGGCTTTATTTTACTGTAATGCTGGCAGGGCTGAACAGCTGGTCTTGCCAAGATTACTCAATGTCCTGTACTTCCTGGTTTTCCTTAAAAGTCAGCCGGAACATGCTTCCCAAAGGATTTGGGGCTTTCTCAGCAGACAGAAAATTTGGCAGAAAAGGACTCACTTCCTCTGGTTCTGAGAGATACAACTGAAGACTTGTACAGATTATAGGATCTAATGCTAACTTTACAAAAAACTTAAACACATGTGTGTTTTTTTCCCCCCACACTGAACCTGAAAGGGTTCCTTTGGGGATCCATTTCCTGTTCCTATAATGATACTGTTTTCCTTTCCAGCTTGCAAAGAGTACTTATTCCCAAGACCTTGTTGCAATTAATGCTCTGCTCTGAGAAGCTGTATCTTGCAAACATCAGAGATTGTGAGGGGAGTCCTTAATCTGAGTAAAGTCGTAACATAATGAAACGTGACAAAAATTTCCACTTGTGAGGCATAAACTATAGTCAACATCACTTGAGAAAAAGTTTTTACTTGTTCATCTATTACTTGTGTAGAAATGCGCATCTTGGCCACTCATCAAATTCTTGGATACAAGTGTACAAATGTGTGTATATGGACTTTTAATATTACTGATTCGGAACTGACGGCTAAATCTATAATAATGCTAAGAACAAAAAGAAAACCCAGAAAGACAGAAATATCAATGAGTGTTAGGAAAAAAGAACATTTTAAATTCTATTGGCTAATTATTTTCCTGTGTAAAAATTCTAAAACAGTATCAAGAACTTCATCCCATAGTGTATGCAAAGTTGCTATTAAAGAGGGGCAGATTTTGTAATAACATTGCAATTGCAGATTTATGTTGGAAGATAAAGTTATTAATCTACCCAACATCAGATGATTTGCCTTTTTATTTCTGTATTTGGCTTCTCCATACCCTTTTACTAAAATGGTGAATCATGTCCCACTAAGCTTGTTTAGTGCTCAAAAATGAAAAGAAAAAAAATTGCAACTTTTCTTACAATGCTGAAATAATTCACAGATCAGATTGTTAGAAATTAAGCAAGCTAAATTGGAGCAAAACATTTTTGAAAGTACCAGCTTTTCCTTTCCCAAAGTTTAAAAGCATGGAGTGGCATCTCTACTCAAAGGATATCTTATGTGAGACAATCTGCCACAGAGAAAATTCAGACATAGTTATTTGTGATTTCATGCCTGTGGAAAGTAATAAATTCAGTCTGACATATAAGACGTGTAAGCTACCATATTTTTCTGTGCTGTTTCTGAATTATCATTCATTTTTAACGAAAAACATACTGTACAAATCTCTTCAAATTTCGTGCCTTGCTGTGGCATGGATGAACAATCTGGCACAGAGAATATTAGTTAGTTATGTTTGAGATGATAGCCTAAGATCTAAAAAAAACAATTAAAAAAACTCCTGTTTTTCTGAAACATATTTAAGACAAAAAGGCTTTAATATGGGAATGGGTGTGTAGATAAATAGTCACTCACTAAAAGGTGGGTGTGAATACAGTCACTGAATACATCAAAATGTTCCATGTTATATGTTATTAGAACAGCCAAGTCTCTCAGGATTCCCCCATATTTCTGAGGGTCATTGAACACTGTGCTATTAATTTTAAAATATAGGAACCAGTAAAGTAGAGTAGACCATTGTCAAGGAAGAAACATAAAAGATTTTATTTTCATTATATTAATAATTATATTTTTAAATCTGAATAAATTATTAACTCTTCACTGAATGACTTTATATAGAATCAGCATCTATCACTGCTTAGTCTCTTGAGTTGACAGCTTATAGTTCTAAATAAACATTATAAATAATGTGTCTTCCTTAAAGCATGTAATGTTGTGGTTCACCGGCAGAGTTCTTTGACAGTGACAAGGGTCCTGCATCTAATGCAGGGATGGGGCCAGAGCTATCTGAGAATGGGGTGCTGCCTTCGGAGTCGTTGGAGTCTGGCAGCAGCGAAGCAGAGGACCCCGGGGAGGCTGTTCCAATGTGTGTGCGCGCAGGGCTGCTAGAAGGACAGAGCAGCTGAAGCAGCAAGGGCAACTCAGGAGTAAGGCTGAGAAGAGATTACCCCTCCCATAAGGGATAAAAGCCAGCCCTCGGTGATGTGCTTTTTGCAGGAAGCAAAGAAGTTCATTAGATTCTGATTTCTCATCGAAGCCCTGCGGACTCTGGTTTGTCTTTGTTGGAACTTCTGTCAGTTTATCTGCTAATTAAGTAGACGTTTATTTCTTGGTAGCCTTTTACAACCATGAAAGGCGTGCTCTTATCTCAGACAATTGTATTTAATGAGTTTTGGCTTGGAATGCAAATAATTCCCAGCGTCGCATTAAAAGAGGTTTGCTTTTACACACAGCATGTGTTTTCTTAATTGGAATGAAGCCTGGGTCAGAACATATAAGGCAAATGAAATAGCGATAGCACTGACTTATATACCACTTCATAGTGCTTTACAGCCCACTCTAAGCGGTTTACAGAATCAGCCTATTGCCTGCCAACAATCTGGGTTTTTACTGACAGAAGGTGATTCTTGGTGACTTTTCTACTGTTATTTCTAATGTGAATCTTGAAAGCAACCTCTTCCGAAGAAAAAAATCGCTTAAAAGAGTTAGAAATGCCCTAGTGTTGAATAATTATGTTTCCCATTCTTACAGGGTGAGGGGAGAAGAGTGAAACTTGGTTTACCTCTGGTTGGTAGTCTGGAGAGAAGCTCATTTAAAAGCAGAGAAGGAAAAAAAAATGACCAATGGATATGAAATATGAACATTTGTATATGAAATAAACTCAGGGAACAGCTCTATTTGAGGATCAAAGGCTGGGACAAAAAATGGCTAGGGTGAAGTTTGACCTGTGGCTAGAGGAGAAGTACATTCATACCTACTAAGATATCTGAAGCATATCTCTAGAGTCACACCTGCCACAGATCATCTGGTCTCATTTCTGAAATAATGGCTGGAGATATATTATAGATTTCACATGCCATAAAGCTGTGGTGGGACAGAGTAAGATTAAGGGGGACAGCCCCTCTAATAGGTGGAATGGCAACATAGCATTATGTAAATTATTATTCGGGAAAGACCTTTATTTGGGATGAAAATGGAAGACGGGCACAGTTAGGACACGGTAGCATTTTTTGTAAATTAAAAGTGCGGACAAGGCCTACCAACAAACAGAAAAACAAACAAGCAATAAATAAATGCAGGTTTATCGTGCCTTCTGGTCTTGGCAGGTTCAAGCATTGTTTTGCTATGTTTGCGCAGAGGAAGAACTATTCCTGTGAACAAACGAACAATTCTTTAAGACAAATTCTTTCACAATCTATGTTTCCAGCTTCTACTTAGACTGCCATTAATCGGAGAAACTGAGTGTACTTTGAAAGCCACGGTTTCAAAACTGTGACTTTCATGAGAAGCTAGCATGCCTTTTATTCCTTCTTTTAACCATTAAGAACATTGAAACACCAAAAGGTTAAGTGACAGTTGGGGCAGGCTCTCTGTCTTGCACGATGCTCTGCAGGCAACCAGAAGTCCAGTATTCTTTTGTGGAAACATTTCATGATGATACCCTCCTGAGTAATTTTGGCATACTGGGTGGAGTACGCATTAACTACTTGCATTAAAGTATAGCACAGTATTATGCAACTCTATCGTATTCTCAAATGGTTTCTGGAGTAAAGATGTTTATGCTGATGCTATCTCTAACCTGTTCTTTCTCTTTTCAGCATCTATCTCTACTTTTCCCCTCCCCTCTTATATGCACATATTTTTTTATTATGAAGTTTATCCTTCCTCTGTATTTCTCCATTATTCATTTTTCCGAGGCTTTTCTTTTTACAGTCATACAGCAATTATAAGGTGAACCTCTCCATCCCTTCCCATCTTAGGTAGTAGGTAGTATTTTTTTTTCTTCCTGCCATCAGGTGATACTCAGCGAGAAGGGAAACAAAGACTGGGAAATTCACCACCTCTTTAATTTGCCCTGCATTAAAACAACCCTACCAGCCAGACTCAGCACTGGAGTACGTTAAGCTCAATAATGTGCAGGAATATTTTCAGCAGGCTCAAAAAGCCCGAGTGTGACAGTGTGGTAGGGATGAACACTGGCACAGTCCATATAGGAATGTAGAATAGAATAGAATAGAATAGAATAGAATGGAATGGAATGGAATGGAATGGAATGGAATGGAATGGAATGGA
>NW_020769384.1:366508-380743 GCF_900518735.1 Pseudonaja textilis
ATGGAATGGAATGGAATGGAATGGAATGGAATGGAATGGAATGGAATAGAATAGAACAGAACAGAATAGAATAGAATAGAATAGAATAGAATAGAATAGAATTCTTTATTGACCAAGTGTGGTTGAACACACAAGGAATTTATCTTTGGTGTACATTATGTACATTATGAGAGTACATTATGTACTCTCAGTGTACATAAAAGAAAAGATACATTCGTCAAGTGTCAAGAATCATCAGGGACAACACTTAATGATAGTCATAGAGTACAATAAGCAATCAAATCATACTAGGAAACAGTCAATATAAATCGTAAGGATACAAGCGACAAAGTTACAGTCATACAGTCTCAAGTGGGAGGGGATGGGCGATACAGAGTGATGAGAAGATTAATAGTAATAGTAATGCAGACTTCGTAAATAGTTGGACAGTGTTGAGGGAATTATTTGTTTAGCAGAGTGATGGTGTTTGGGAAAAAACTGTTATTGTGTCTAGCTGTTCTGGTGTGCAGGGCTCTGTAGTGTCGTTTTGAGGGAAGGAGTTGAAACAGTTTATGTCCGGGATGTGAGGGGTTTGTAAATATTTTCACAATATTTTCCTCTTTTTGACTCGTGCAGGATACAGGTCCTCAATTGAAGGCAGGTTGGTAGTAACTGTTTTTTCTGTAGTCCTAATTATCCTGTGAAGTCTGTGTCTGTCCTGTTGGGTTGCAGAACCAAACCAGGTCCAAAGCTGGATTTGTTCTTGATGGATCTGTTGTCTAAGTCTTATTTAATCTAATCTTTATAATCCTTTCAATAAGTGGTATTTGCACAGTTCTCTCTTTTTGCTCTATTGACTGTAAACATTTTTAAGAAAAGCATGTTGCCTTTGCAGTCTAAACAATGCCCATGTTAAAGAATTATTGGTAGAGATATTTTTTGTCTGCTGTCTCCAGAAGAAATATCCATGTTCTTGTATATCCACACCCAAAGAAAATATAGGCTAAGTCAAAGCCTGTTTTTCCAAAAGAGAGTCTCTTATTTGTCAAGAAGGATTACAAACAAGGGTGGGATTCTACCAGTTCGCACCTATTCGCTAGAACTTGTTGTTAACATTCTGAGCAGTTCGGAGAACCGGTTGTTAAAAGAAATTACTGGCCTAATCCTGTAAGGAAGGCAGGAAGGAAACATTCTGGTGTTGCTTACGGAAACTGCCTCTCCATTAACCCTTATTACATTCTTGGCAGGACTAGACTTTCTGTCTCAGGAACTTCTCTGGAGGTTTTTTCCCTCCTTTGCTGGTACTTTGCTTGTGTGGAGTGACCATTCAAAGTTACAATGGCACTGAAAAAAGTGAGTTATGACCCACACTTATGACTGTTGCAGCATCCCCACAGTCATGAGAGGCCAGGCGAGGAGATGCGTGTCTCGATGTGAGTGACATTGAGTTGGCCACTCTCACCAACTAAGCCACACCCACAGAACCAGTTGTTAAAAAATTTGAATCCCACCCCTGGTTACAAAAGATGAGAAGCATTGGGATATACTACACTGGAATGAGGGTTTTTGTTGCAAGCTAATTCTACATTATCTGGGAATCAAAGGTTTACCTGTGAATGCTATAGGCTTAGAAAACCACAAGCTTGGATATGTTTCATCAGAATCTGATTTTCCTAATCAAGTAAGTTTTCATCCCAGTCTCCTTGGATTTCTTTATCTGATCCATGAACTATTACAAATCACCACGTGCTGCCTTTACTCTGTAAATAATAGGACCAAAATATACCAAATGTATGTGGTATGTGCATCGATTATGTATATGAAAAACAAATGAATTCAAGGAACCCGCAAAACAAAACAATAAAAGAAGTCAAAGTATGAGAATTTTTGTAATCAAATAGGGTGATTTTATCCAAATCAAATAATAAATTATGTCACAAAATAAATTGGAGTTCTTATCAGACTCATAGGAGCAGACAGCAAAAAATAAAACATAAAAAATCATAATATTGTGGCAAAACCGCACAAAGTTTCTCTGAATGAAACTTTCACCTGAAACATACTTTTAATATGCAGTTTTATAGTATTTTTAATATAAAATCTCAATCTTTAGTCTGTTTTAGTCCTGCCAAGATTTCTTACAATTAAAATAAAAGTAATCAACTATAAGCCTGAAAGATAACATAAAGTAATTATTCCATTTTTTAAAAAAAAAGTTCATAAGAGATTTAACCAACCTCAATAATAAATACTATCATTATGACTCTGCTAAAGATCTACACAAATGTTTTTGTAACAGTCTAAAAATCAATATGGAGCTCACCACTGACGGGTTTCTGTCTCCATATGTCAAGGGTGGCAGGCCAGGGACTTTGCTGATCCTCACACACCATTAGATGGTTGTTCCAATGGTTCAGGTTTGAATTATTTTGAAGTATTTCCTTCCTTTTTTAAAAATCTTTGTTTTTGAGTGAAAGCTCAAACAAGTGTATAGAAACTTGTACATTTCAAATAATTTTAATTGGGCTGGAATAAGTTTGACTGTAAAAAAAATATGATTTCTGTAATAGAGTTGTCAAAGTGTGGAATGACCTACCTGATTCAGTTGTCTCAGCTATAAATTTTCACAAAGTTTCAGTCACAAATTGACTTCCGTGGACCTTACCTTATACTTAAGTGGTTAGTAGAGGGGGCGTGCATAAGTGCACTAACATGCCTATCGTCCCTGTCATTGTATTTTTATTCTCTTATTCTTGCTCTCATTTTTGTTGACAAATCCCAATAGATAGATAGATAGATAGATAGATAGATAGATAGACAGATAGATAGACAGATAGATAGACAGACCGACAGATAGATAGATAGAGCTTTTTATATTTCTGCTGGACCCAGCTTTCTCTATTTTGTACTATGTTTTATTTAAAAATAATATGTCTTTGTAGAACTCCACAGAACAGCATGAAAATGGCACCGGGCTTGAAATTTTAGACTTAGACAACCTAGAACTACGCCGCCTTCGGTCTGATCTAAGTATAGTAGATAAAATTATCTACTGCAATGTCCTACCTGTCAATGAATACTTCAGCAACAACCACAACAATACAAGAGCACACAATAGATACAAACTCAAGGTTAACCGCACCAAACTTGACTGCAGGAAATACGACTTCAGCAACAGAGTGGTCAATGTCTGGAATACTCTACCTGACTCTGTGGTTTTCTTCCCCAAACCCCAAAAACTTTAACCTTAGACTGTCTACTATTGACCTCACCCCTTTCCTAAGAGGTCTGTAGGGGGCGTGCATAAGTGCACCGACGTGTCTACTGTCCCTGTCCTATTGCTTCTTTTTTATTCGTATCCATTTCATGTATTCATAACCATGCTTATACTTATGTTACCTAATACTTGCTTGACAAATAAATAAATACATAAATATAAATAAACAAATAAACAAACAAATAAATAGGCTATCTATTATAGCATGGGGCCAAAAGGGAGGGAAAACTGAAAGTATGGCAAAGAAAGTATCTAGAAGGATAGCATTGGTATCCATTCCATCAATTTATGGAAAACATCCACTTGAAAAATCACCACTTGCAAAGAGAATAAAAATGAAGGTATTTTGAAACATGCAGCGCCTTCTTCCATCTCACAAGATGGCACAGCAACAGCTAGATTCCTATGAATTCATCGCTGCAATGGGTTAAGTCATAGCATCCCCAATCACCAACCACTAATCTCAAGGAAAACTAGAAAAAAAATATCAGAGCCAAACCAGCCTGCCCTCTACTGACCACACCGAGTAAGTATTTTTCTTCCTGCATGAGAAAAGTTAACTTCCCTTAAATGTTTTATTTCCAAATTCAGATGAATTTGGGCTGGAATGGCAGAGGAATCTGAATGAAGAATGAAACCAATTGCAATGATGTCAGGACCTCTCTTCCTAGAAGTTCACACCTTTGAATGTATACAAATTCTACTTGAATTTATCTATTACACTGACAGTAGAGTAGCCACAGAAACATAAAGAAAGAACTTGGCTACCAGTTTAGTGTTTGTGTGTGTGTGTGTGTTACTCTGAGTAATGTACTGAAGTTTGATGTCAACTGTAATATGTGAGTGTGAAAAGTCTCTGAAAATTTAGTATAAAATTGGAAAGTCAAGCAACCTCAGCATCTAACCTTGGCTATTAAAAATAAATGATCTATGGAAAACTAGAAGGTTTTTACCAGAGTAGATGTGGATTCTGCTGGGCTGATTTTCTTGCCTGAAAACTGGCATTACTGTACTTCTTGCACAGAAAGAATGAAGTGTCAACTTGACTGGAGCCATTTTGTTGCCACACTGGAGTTGAGGAATGTTGTTGTTAGTCGCGAAGTCGTGTCCGACCCATCGCAACTCAATGGACAACATTCCGCCAGGCCTTCCTGTCCTCTACCATCCTCCAGAGTCTATTTAAGCTCACGCCAACTGCTCCAGTGACTTCATCCAGCCACCCCATTCTCTGCCACCCCCTTCTTCTTCTATTGCCCTCAATCATTCCCAGCATTCGGCTTTTCTTCTCCAGGGAGTCCTTCCTTCTTCTCATGAGGTGGCCAAAGTTTCATCTTCAGGATCTGGCCTTCTAAAGAGCGGTCAGGTTTGATCTCCTCTCGGACTGACTGGTTGGATCACCTTGCAGTCCAAGGAACTAGCAGGCGTCTTCTCCAGCACCAGAGTTCAAAGGCCTCCTTCTTTGGCGCTCAGCCTTCCTTATGGCCCAACTTTCACAGCCATGCACTGCAACTGGGAAAGCCATAGCTGGGGGATAGGGAGGGGGAGAATTGAGATATCTGGGGTTTTGTAGCCAAAGCAAAATACTTTCTCTTGGGAATCAAGGACATTTCCACAGGTGGCCAGATGGAGGAGGAGTGAAGTTATCAGACAATAGGATGGCACCCTGATCGGACCATGTTGACTGACTGTTTGGAAAGGGGGAAAACTTTTACTTTTAATTAGGTGAAAATCATGGGAACATTCAGAGTCGGTTTTCACCAGATCATGCCAATATGGTATGTCCAATAAAACTATTTTTTGAGGAACCTACGGCCTCGAGTTCTGTTTGCTATGGGCAAATTACTTGCAGCTTGAATGGGTAGCTACACTTTCACTGAACTTTCTTTTAATGCAGCAAAATCCATATCTAACTTGGTGTGATGAGATACATCTAGCGTTCTGCACTATATTTGCTTTTGATGGCTAAGGCTAGACAGTGAAGTTGTTTTATTTTCCAGATTTGCATCCAAATTTCAGGAGGAAGCTTCATTTGGCATGAACTTACACTATTTTTACGTTGTATATGGCAACAACAAACTGCCAGGGCAGTATATATCCATACAGTTATATTCTGGTCAAAGGAGGATGTGCTGGTTCTGCCAAGGAATTTTCACACTCAAACACTGCTGTTGGGATCAAACTGACCTGATGCTCTGATCAAACAGGAACATCAGCCAGACTATGTGGAACATTATCAGAATAGCTATATTAATTCACTTGCATATGCTGGGTTCACATATCATGCTAAGCCAAATCACATTGGCATTATTTACTGAACCATGTGAATGAAATCATTGAGTAATAGCTTGGGCTTCCAATCTGCTAAAATTGTTCTTAGTTGATGAAGCATTTGACTTTCAGTCAATAAAATATAGAATAACAACTTAATAGTGTCCTTAACACTTAGGCTTATTTAATTTTTTTTGCACTTATCAAATGTATTTAACATATAGATTTGTATTGTATTGCTATTCATCTTGCAATTAATTAGCTCAAAGTTTGTTTAAGCTATTAATTAAAGCTTGTGTTGGCTTAAAAATAGTTTACCATTAGCATTCAATAACTCCAAATTATATAGAATAGAATAGAACAGAATAGAATAGAATAGAATAGAATAACAGAATAGGAAGGGACCTTGGAGGTCTTCTAGTCCAGCCCCCTGCCTAGGCAGGAAACCCTACACCACTTCAGACAAATGATTATCCAACATCTTTTTAAAAACTTCCAGTGTTGGAGCATTCACAGCTTCTGGAGGCAAGTTGGTCCACTGATTAATTGTTCTAACTGTCATTTGGTGAAGCACTTTTATTTGTTCGGGCTTTAGCAAAATCTCATGTTAAATCAATGACTGGTTTCTTTTCATTCATTCATTCGTTCATTCATTCATTCATTCACTCACTCATTCATTCATTCATTTGATTTGCATAGCCACCAATCTCACCTAAGTGATTTAGCATGGCTCACAATTATAAAACAATAACGAAATAGAAAGAAGTTAAAACAAATATACAAAAAATATTAAAAACCCACATTAATAATACATTAAAAAAAGAATCCTACTCAACAGCAAAATTACTATGTCACTTTCAACAAAGCTGTTGAAGAAGTTCTCCATTACTACTACCCGACAAGTGACATGATGAACCAATATTTTCAGGGCCTCCCTGAAGGCCAGCAGGGTTGAGTTCCATCTAATATCTGATTGGGATATAACCAGTGGTGGGATTTTACTATGGGTTCTGTAGGTGTGGCTTGGTGGGCATGGCTTGGTGGGCGTGGCAGGGGAAGGATACTGCAAAATCTCCATTCCCTCCCCACTCCTGGGGGAAGGATACTGCAAAATCCCCATTACCTCCCCACCCCACTAACCTGCTTTCCAGCTCCGTTCTCCTGTGCAGGGCAACAAAAGAAGACCCAGTCGATCAGCTGGGACTCGGGAGGCAGAGAATAGATGGGGGAGAGGCCAGTCAGAGGTGGGATTTACTGGTTCTCTGAACTACTCAAAATTTCTGCTACTGGTTCTCCAGAACTGGTCAGAACCTGCTGAATACCACCTCTGGATATAACCTATAATTTGTACTGTATTATATACTAAAATCATCAATGGTTACAGCAGTGCAACCTTACTGACCTGATGGTAGCTACCAGTAAAACCTGTTTAATTTTAAGTCAGTGTGTATCTGTGGTTATGCCTGATACAGAGAAGGTACAAATTATTTTTCTCTGTGGTTTTAGGAACAGAACCAGAGCTATAAAAATAAGCATCTCACAATTCATTTATCCCTCTTGAAAACTAATGAAGGGATATTGAGTTTGATCCCAAATGTATCTTTTTTTCCCCTCTGCTTGGACAGGATTAAGTAAAGCTACTATGGCAATTATATGAGCATATTTTATGTGAATAAAATGTATACATACTAATTTATAGACATGCCAGCTTAGCCTGTAATGATGTTTAATGATCCCTTGAACAAAGATGAATGAACAGTAGCCAAAGTGGAAATGGTGTGAGAAAGGAATGACAAAGCAGTTGTCTTTCTCAAAGTGTAGGATCTCTTGTATTGCATATGAAAATGTTACAATGAATTGAAAACCATGATTAGAATAGGGCCAGGTGACTTGAGGTGCTCTCCCATAATTTCTGCCTACTACATGCCAGCAAAGTTGGCTCTTTTATTAATCAGTATCATTTATTGGGTTTTTGGGTTCTTGGATTAATCAATATCATTTTATCGGGACTCAGAATGTTTGCCTTCTCTTGATATGGCACCTGCCCTCTGGAACGAGACCTTGCTGATATCTGAATGGCTCCTGCTCCTATAAGGCTTTGAAGATCTTCTAGCTGTTGGGCGGATGGATCCCCTTGTTGGATATGATTTAACTGGAACCGTTCTTATTTTGTTTTATTTTGTGTTTTTATTGTTTATGTTGAGACTCTAGAAAAAGTGCAGAGAAAGGCAACCAGGGTGATTAGGGGACTGGAGGCTAAAACACACTAAGGACAGTTGGGTGGGGAGTTGAACTAGATGACCTACAAGGTCCCTTCCAACTCTGTTAATCTGTTAAAATAGATGATCTTGATGGAAATAGGCAAGAATCATTATATCAGCAATATAGGGCTGAAAGATTTCTTAGGTCCGGAGAAACAGGATAGTATTCAGAAGATTCACTGGGATATAAGGGGGTGGGGACTCACCAGAACGTGTTATTACAATTTGTTTCAATGAAGTATACATCCATTCTTCTCGTGAAGTTTGTTCCTGAGCTGGTCTACCTCAAAGGGCTGACATCAGTCTTGCAAGTCTTAGTATGTCTTTCCTCCCCCCCCTCTTATTCCTCCTCCCCTCCACCATCGAAATTCACTGAGGAGTTGTTATTATTATGGGGGAAAACTGAAAGAGTAGGGCTCTGTATAGTCCCTTGGGTTCCTGACAGAAAAGTGGAATAAGCAAGCAAGCAAAGAGAAAGAAAAGGCCATTTATTTTGTCCACATCCACACATCCACGTCTATATTCAGGTTTCTATGCAGAATCTAGCTGCCGATAGCCCGCCTAATTCTTCTAAGGAATAAAGGAACGAACAAGTACAGAAATGCATCGGCCTATGTGTCTTTGGCCTGCTGAAGCCCCTTCTGCTCACCGCTCTGTTTATACATGATAGACAACTAATTAACATCCAAGCCTCTTGAAAGGTCTTTTCAGAGGTAATGTACTGACAGATTATGTCAGTAAGGAGCACTGATTTGTCTAAGCAGTGATCACATTGTTTCAGACTGAATGAGGTGAATATTAAACTGCTTTAAATGCACTCTTCATAAAGCACTAATTACATACTCCCAGGAGAGAACAGGGAAGGAATACTAAACAGCGGAAAAGTCAACAGAGTTCTTTTTATAGTATGTTGCTGGGTTCTATGTTTTTTCTTTCTTTCTCTCACTCTTACAGTAAAATCACAGCATGCTGAAGAATACACATTTATAGCACAATGGTTCACATCTAATTATATGGCAATCATTAGTTTTAAACTGGCTGTATTATATTTTCTTTGATATATTGTGCCCCCCAGCATCACTCCGCATCAAACATTTCCAATGGCAGATTTTCTCCTCTTCTAACAAATGATTTTTTTTTTTTTTTTACTAGAATTTGCTTATTGTCCTTGGTGGTTTTTTTTTAAAAAAGTCTGATTTAAATTGGCAGGAATAAAAAGGGCAAAAGGGAAGGAGGGGGAACGTCTGTTTAAGCAAAATACAAATCTGTATGCTCCCTTTAGGAATAGTACATTTTATTAATTGCTAGATACTGTATTTGTTTTTTCAAAATTAGAAAGAGTCAGTAATCGTCCGGCATACTTTCCCATGGCTTCTGCTGAATCTTTGGGTTAAACTGTTCCAAAAGTTTTTTTTTTTAAGTACGTTTTGCTCTTTTTTTATTTTTTCAACTGCAGCTGAAGATTTAAAATATCTAACTGTTGCAAGGGTTGTGTAATTCTACTGTTTTAAAGGCATCAAAAGAAACAGCAAACAAACATCTGTGTTTCCGTTATTTTATTGAAATTTGACTTATGAGTTTATGGAATGCGAAGAGCCAAGAGAAAGAACAAGATGGACCTAGTCAAGTAATATATCCATCCAATCAAAGGAGCACTATGTATCGCCATGTTTACCTGTTATTAATGAATTGATGAACATTCCTTTTCTACTTATCAATATGAAATAAAATAATCTATCAAAATGCTATTTAATGTTGAAATAGTATTCTATAAATTCAAAATTCAATCAAAATATAAGGTAAGTTTGAGGAACAAATCCAAAAAGCTCAATAGAACATGAGGCATGAGATATTGTGCAAAACAAAATAAAAAAAAGTATTTCAAAAAATGTTTCAAAGTAAAGTGTCCGTGTAATTTTTGAAAGACAGAGAAATGGCATATGACAAGGACAAATAGACTTTCAGCATCAAACAAGGGAAGAGTTAGAAAAGTCAGCCTAAAAGAAAAAAAATCAAAGAAAATAGGAGTTATTTTTCAGAAAATAAGAGAAATCACAGAAAGTAGAAAGCTGTATCAAAAAATACTTATGGAAAAGTTCTATTAGAAGCAAACTAGGTCCAAAAGCTATACTTAAATGCTTTACAAATAGGATTATATAAAAGAGGGGCAACGTTACAGAACTGATCCTTCTACAAGATGAGAAATGTGAGCAACAAACTAGGTGTCAGATAGGGAAGCGGTAGGCACAGGTCAAAAATCCAGTGAACAGTTTAAAGCACTAAGAAAAGAACCAAAATATTAACAACTCCGAGGAGGCGGGGGAGAAGAAGGAAGGAAGGAAGGCAAAACCAAAGGAAGAATCACATAGAGAGAGAAATGACAAATGACTGCAAGTTTTAGAAGAGGCAGAGGGTCACAAGTGAACCTAAGATAGATAATGGACAGAGCAAGAAAATTTCAGAATGATGTCTCTTTTTAAACTAGATCTAATCTTTTGATAATATATAAATCATGCCTGAATTTGAAATATATTTTAACAAATGTGTCATTATTGTAAGAATATCAGGAAGAGATGGAATTGAAATTGCTCCCTGTTGAACCATTTGTGAAGCAATGCATTTATTCTTACATTGGTTCTATTTTCACCCTGTATCACATTTTCCTCTCCATATTCCAACAAAGTTTTCTATTTTTCAAAGCAATTCACTTTATCATATGCTTTAGTTCTAAATCAATGAACATTCAATTAAACTTTATTCCACGTCTTTTTACATTGCTCAGTGACCTGCCAACAAGGGAAAAAATCTACTCTTCATAGCTCCTGCCCAAAACAAACCTGAAATTCTTTTTCCAAATATTGTTCACTGCCACTCTTACATTCTGTAGATAAGAATTCTGCTGAGTACTTTTCTGGGCATTCTTATCCAATTTATCCCTTTAAAGTTTTTGTACTCATTCTTCCAGTCTTTAGGCACGATGTAATCTGAACGCATATTACATATGTTGCCTTGCTACTCCATAGGCAAATCACATCCATTTTAAACCTTTCTTCTGTTACACCATCTACACCCACAGCCTTATCATTGTGTAATATTCTTACAGCATTTATGATTTCTCTTTCATTATTTTTTTTTCCTGGATAATAAACTTGATAAGTAATCATATCAGTATATGACTATGAATTCCATATAAACGCTCACCTACTTCTAGCAGTTCTACATTCCAAATCATTGCATCATTTTTAGTTTTATACACCTATTCACTCTGACAGAGTCTTCTTGTTTAGCCATTTCCCCTATTTAAAAAACCCCAGCTTTTTATTTCATCAAAAACTCTTGGCATTGTTGCTGCCTAATTTAATTCTAACCATTTTTTCCCTTTGCTACCATATGTTTTCTCTCTCTATGCTACAAAATAGCTTTCTCCCTTTGTAGTGTAGCCCCTTTGATACTGGCCTATACTTGGAATTTCTCTTATCTCCTTCCCTCCATCTTGCATAAAAACAACCAACCATAAAATCAGTCATGATTTTAGGTTCACTCCCCTATCACATGCTGTATATGTATGAAGAGATACACTATGTATTGAAACAGACATTTTCTAAGTAGATCTATTTAGTTATGTATATTTATCATATACGTGGTGGCTTAGTGGCTAAGACGCTTGTCGATCAGAAAAGTCGGCAGTTTGGCAGTTCAAATCCTTAGCACTGCATAACGGAGTGAGCTCCCGTCCCTTGTCCCAACCAAGCAGTTTGAAAGCATGTAAAAAATGCAAGTAGAAAAATAAGGACCACTTTGGTGGGAAGGTAACAGCGTACCATCGCCTTCGGCATTTAGTCATGCCGGCCACATGAACACGGAGACGTCTGGGCAGAGTTAGCCTGCAATACTGCATTCTAACTACTGTGCCACCAAAACTAGATGACACCATTTCATGCATTTTGACATCTATTTTAGTATTTTCATTTCCCCAAGAATTTCTCTTCCATGCACATTTCATCAAAAAAGCACCCCACAAAATATGACTACCTTCATTCACATCTATTATATCCTTTGCTTTTCTCTCAATTTCACCAAAAACAACATACCTAGTTCCCCTTCTTACATTTGTTAGATTAACAAATAATAAGAAGGGGATCTTCCAAGTCACAGTTTTCTAAATGTCATTATTGTCAGACTTGTCAACTGACGGGCCCGTGAATATTGACTTTCACTGCCCATCATAACTTTGGCCAATTAAGACTTTTGCATAATAATTCTTTAATTAGAGAGTAAACTACACTACCAGCCTTAGTTGCATCTATGCCACATGCAGCATTCCTAGCTGATGGTAATCACTGGTCAATTTTGGCCGTATCTTTGGTTGCAAAGCCCAATTTTACTCTAATATAGAATTTGTAATGTACAGATACTCTGCAACTCAACAAACTGTTGTTAACATTCCACTAACTTGGAGTTAGTATTCAATGTTATACACTGAAGATATAGGTACTGTATTTTCTTTATGATATGATTCATTAATTGATTGATTTAGAACTTTATCTTGTGGCTTCCAACTAATAAAATTCATTTGATATTTTACCATCCTTTGTTACAGCCAATACATTCTAGAGCTTCTTTGTGATATTGCCATATCTGACTTACTTATATTGCCCATGTTAGTTTCTTCAATTATTTCTCTTTCTCTGTGACTATATCAATGTTTTCCAGTCCATTTTTATGATTTCATTATGCTTGCAACTCTTATTTCTACCTATTACTGAGTTGTATAGTTTCCAGTATAATCACACTTTTAATTGATATTTAATTGGTAGTAGTGTCTTCAAAACTGCAGAACTAATTTTGAACCATAGTTATCCAAATTCACCTTTGACAGGGAAAAGATATTTACCGGGTGGAAACCCATGATTATCTTCCATTTTCTTTTCTTCAAAGAGAATTCTTGGTAAGTATTACTTTGGGGAAGTAAGTGTTTCTTCATAGCTGTGAATAACTCTGCACCTTTTTATTTTAAAGCCTTTTTTTTTTTTTAAAAAAAAGGAACATGAAAAAGAGAGTGTAAGCTCCCACTTTAGCAGCTGTAGTTGCAGAATCTGCTCTTTTTGTACAGGCCACCTTATCTTTCAAACTCTTCCTACCTCTCCCACAATTACAATGTTTGGCTTTAGTGCACTTTATTGTGTCAGAGCTACCAAAGATACTGCACCGTATTAATTAATGTGGGAACACTGAATAATAGCAGTGCCCCCTAAAGTTCCAGGGCAAAAATTCTACAATATGGAAAACTAAATTCTGAAAGAAAAGCTCATGTGCTTCTGACAAAACGGACTGGCAAATTGAATCCTGAAGGAGCTACCATCTCAAAAAGGATCCTGGTCAGGAAGGGAATTGACTCTCATGGATAGGAAGGAACACAAGCTGACTGGCAAAATGAGCTCCAGGTCAGCTCTTATCCAGACCTTTATGTCCCAAGCCCCTTTAGGCATAGACTCTGACATTTTCAGTTACCACCAGCTCTTAATATTTATGAACCTGGTTCACAAAATGCTTTGGGTTATAATCAGGTCTAAAAGTACCCTTTGAGGTTATGATTTTCTAGTATTAAGATAACATGGTATCAAACTATCATAATAATTATGAGACAGAAAACTGCACTTATCGCTGACAACTGAAAAGAGCGAGGTTGAAGAGAGAGAGATGTGTCGCCTTCCCGTTAAGTCCAAGGACACTCACATCTGCCATCCACACAACTCTTGGTGTGAATATTAATACCCTTGCCTCTATTAGAATACTGAAAATTCTTTGTACAGGGTTCTGTAGGTTGACTATCCAATCAAATGAATGAATGAAGGAATGAATAAATAAAAGAGGCGATTAGATGCTTATTACCTACCGACAGTCAACAAAAGTTCAGCATCTAAATGATATGTTTGCATTTTGAAAAGTGGAAGCCCTTCTGTGCTTTTTAAAGTTATGAGCTTCAATATGCCACTTACATGATTTCTATTACGTTCATCTGCTTCCTGCCAAAGGTTCCGAAAGGAAGTATTTTTCATAAAAGCAAATAGCCTCCTAAATCCCTATCCAGTGCAGTGTTTCTGTATGATACCAAGAGGATCTGCAGTTTTATGATACTTTCATTCATTCTGCACCAAAAGTATGGTCATCTGTTTCTCGTCTCATAGGAAGCAGAGTAAGATCCATAGGTTAACAGTAAGTATAAGGGCAATACATTGCTCTATCAGTGGGATAGTATTTCATCACCATAAGTGCTGGTTTGACTACTGCGGAAAGATTGCTAAAAGTCTTTGGAATAAATAATAGATAGGATTAATCATCTGGAATAAACTATGCTTCAGCAGAATATCCAAGATTATTATTATTATTATTATTATTATTATTCTTCTTCTTCTTCTTCTTCTTCTTCTTCTTCTTCTTCTTCTTCTT